>CM053030.1:538614794-538703366 GCA_028564925.1 Lithobates sylvaticus | reverse complement strand
GCTCCATAAAGACATGACTGTGCCCCCCCCCTGTACAAAGCCAGCTCCAAAAATACATGACTGTGCCCCCCCCCCCGTGTACAACGCCAGCTCCATAAAGACAGGGTGTGGCCAGTTTGGTGTGGAGGAACTTGAGTGTCCTGCACAGAGCCCTGACCTCATCCCTACCTTTGGGATGAACACCAATGGTGATCCGGGTCTTGTCATCCATCCATAAATACCTGACCTCACAGATGTTCTTTTGGCTTAATGGACACAAAATCCCTTAGACACACCTCCACAATGATATGGTGTAACCAGTTTAGTTTGGAGGAACTCAGGTGTCCTGCACAGAGCCCTGACCTCATCCCTACTGAACACCTTTGGGATGAATTGAAACTCCAATTGAGAGCCAGGTCTTCTCACCCAAAATCAGTCCTGTCCTTAAAGGTTCTTTATTTAAAAAAAAACCCTACCGATAATGGTAATAGGGTCATCTCACTCCTAACAGATAAACTATATGGCCCAAAGGATGCAGTCACCCTTCCGAACGATGGGACTTCGGTTTGGTGAAGACCCTTTTGTATTCCCCCGTGACTGCGCCCCCCTTGTATACAAAGCCGGCTACATAAAGACATGTGACCAGTTTGGTGTGGAGGAATCCAAGTGTCCTGCACAGAGCCCTGACCTCATCCCTACTCATCACCTTTGGGATGAAGTGAAACTCCAATGGAGAGCCAGGTCTTCTCATCCAGCATCAGGACCTGACCTCACAAATGGGGACAAATTCCTTACCCCCTCCATAATCTTGTGCAAAGTCTTCCCAGATGATTGGAGGATGTTATGGCCACAAGGGTGGGAGGGGGAAACCTTGTTAATGTCTATGGGAGGAGGGGGCAACTCCATATTAATGGCCATGGTTCTGGAATGTGATGTCATAGTGGTGTGATGGTCAGGTGTCCACCAGCTTTGATCCATAAGTTGTAGTATAGACTACATTTGATTGACTCCCTGCCCCAGTATGTCCGATCAGCCCCTACCCTCTCCACCTTTAGGAGATCCCTAACAACTGTCCCCGAGCCCCCCCCCCCCCCCCCCCCATCAAATCATTCTCTGCAGCTATTGCCTTTTGTACCCCCCCCTTTAGAATGTAAGCTCTACGAGCCGGGCCCTCCTGTACCTTTTTGTATTGAACTGTAATTGTGCCCCTCCCCCCTCTACATTGTAAAGTGCTGCGCTATATAAATCGTGTATAATAATAATAATTGTCAGTCACCTCGGGCTTTGTGGGAAATTAGTGTAGGGCTTCCAAGGACGTGTCCACTCCGAAAATCTTCCTTTTAGGGCAGTTCTGACCTAAAAGGATATCGGGGAACTGGAGAAAGTGCAGAGAAGGGCAACCAAACTGATAAGAGGCATGGAGGAGCTCAGCTATGAGGAGAGATTAGAGGAACTGCCGGCCATAGATGGCGCGATTTTCTTTCCTGCAACCATGGCTGGCTGGCGGGGGGGGGGGGAGCTGTCCCCGCTGGGAGAACACAGTGATTATTGCTAGCAGCTATAGTGGCCGCTAGCAATAATCGCATGTAAAACCCCCACGTGCTGGTTGTACCCAAGTTGACAGTTCGATCAACTTGAGTACATTCAGCCTGCCGATACATGGTTCAAATCTCAACACACATGCACAATGTACGTCCGCCACCCCCCACCCCCCCCCCCCCATTAATAGATCAGGTCCTTTGCTGCTGTTTTAATTCCATTGACTTCCTTGATAGTCCACTATCATGCGGCGTACACACGGCTGGAATTCCCGATGGAAACAGTCCGATGGGAGCTTCTCATCGGATTTTCTGATCGTGTGTACGCCCATCGGCCTTTTTCTGTCGGCATTTCCGACGGACTTTGGATTGAGAACCTACGGAAAACCTTTCTATCGGATTTTTCGATCGTCTGTATGCAATTCCGACGCATGCTCGGAAGCATTAAATTTCCCTTTTATAGTGCCGGCGAACGTGTTTTTTTTTTAAATCAGATAATTTTTATTGTAAATTTAAAAACATACAACAAAACAAATACACAAACAACCAGGTATATATAGATACACAATATACAAGGCACACAGGGAGGTGATGATAAATGTCGCCCAAAATCCATTTCTATGGTTCACAAAATATTTTTCAATCTAAGGCCCATTTGGTTATTTATACATTGAAAATCCGGTGATTAGCGCGTTCAGCCCAGTCACCCGGATTATTATACGTGTTATAACGGTACTTAGCAAGTGACTTATCCTTTGTTGTGGTTTATGTGCTATAGAGCAGTGGTCCCCAACCTGCTGGGTGGAAGAAATTTGTGCCAAGGACCGGTGGGGGGGGGGGGGGGGGGTACGCACATGCGGGGGGGTAAAATTTTGCGGGCAATTTATTGGGGCAATAGCTGGTGTTCTGCTGTTGGTACTTCAATCATCATGGCACCATGGTCCGTATGGTGTCAGAATGATTGATTTACATTGTAATATAAATGAAATAGTTCAACTCACCATAATGCATGAATCAGTGGGAGCCCTGAGTGTGTCACTTTCCACGTCGCCTGCCACCAGATGAGGAATGCCACTTGCCACGCTGCCTGCCACCAGATGAGAAATGCAACTTGCCACGCTGCCTGCCACCAGATGAGAAATGCAACTTGCCACGCTGCCTGCCACCAGATGAGAAATGCCACTTGCCACGCTGCCTGTCACCAGATGAGGAATGCCACTTGCCACCAGATGAGGAATGCCACTTGCCACGCTGCCTGCCACCAGATGAGGAATGCCGCTTGCCACCAGATAAGGAATGCCACGTCACCTGTCTGTGCCACCAGATGAGGAATGCCACTTGCCACGCTTGCCTGCCACCAGATGAGAAATGCCACTTGCCACGTCACCTGCATGTGCCACCAGATGAGGAATGCCACTTGCCACGCTTGCCTGTGCCACCAGATGAGGAATGCCACTTGCCACGCTTGCCTGTGCCACCAGATGAGGAATGCCACTTGCCACGCTTGCCTGTGCCACCAGATGAGGAATGCCACTTGCCACGCTTGCCTGCCACCAGATGAGGAATGCCACTTGCCACGCTTGCCTGCCACCAGATGAGGAATGCCACTTGCCACGCTTGCCTGCCACCAGATGAGGAATGCCACTTGCCACGCTTGCCTGCCACCAGATGAGGAATGCCACTTGCCATGTCACCTGCCTGTGCCACCAGATGAGGAATGCCACTTGCCACGCTGCCTGCCACCAGATGAGAAATGGCACTTGCCACGCTGCCTGTCACCAGATGAGGAATGCCACTTGCCACCAGATGAGGAATGCCACTTGCCACGCTGCCTGCCACCAGATGAGGAATGCCGCTTGCCACCAGATAAGGAATGCCACGTCACCTGCCTGTGCCACCAGATGAGGAATGCCACTTGCCACGCTTGCCTGCCACCAGATGAGAAATGCCACTTGCCACGTCACCTGCCTGTGCCACCAGATGAGGAATGCCACTTGCCACGCTTGCCTGTGCCACCAGATGAGGAATGCCACTTGCCACGCTTGCCTGTGCCACCAGATGAGGAATGCCACTTGCCACGCTTGCCTGCCACCAGATGAGGAATGCCACTTGCCACGCTTGCCTGCCACCAGATGAGGAATGCCACTTGCCACGCTTGCCTGCCACCAGATGAGAAATGCCACTTGCCATGTCACCTGCCTGTGCCACCAGATGAGGAATGCCACTTGCCACATCACCTGCCTGTGCCACCAGATGAGGAATGCCACATCACCTGCCAGTGCCACCAGATGAGGCTTGTCACTGCATTGGTGACACTGGTTCAGTGGTCTTTCTTCAGTGAGGAGAGCAGAGATGCGGGGCGGGCGGTGAGAGATGATATCATCTCTCTGCTCCCCGCCGCACCTCCGACATTCTTTATGCTGTGAGGGCGAAAGAGCGGTAAAACTAGGCGAGCAGGGAGAGATGATGTCATCTCTTTGCTCCCTGCCGCACCGCCGACATTCCGCACGCTGTGAGGGCGGAAGAACGGTGATGCTAGGCGGGCGGAGAGAGATGTCATCTCCGCTCGCCTGCCCGCTTTCCTCTCTGATTCATCGGTGCCTTACAGCCCCCGCCGCGGCCCACGCTACGGCCCGGTAGTGGGCCGCGGCCCGGGGGTTGATGACCCCTGTATTATAGTCTATACGTGTAACTAAGGGGCGGCTAAGGGGGGGCGGGTCTAGTTATAGCTGTAACCAAGGGGCGCTATTATTATTATTATATCGTGTAAGGGGCAGGTCTATTATTATTATAACGTGTAAGGGGCAGGTCTATTATTATTATATGGTGTAAGGGCGGGTCTATTATTATTATATCGTGTAAGGGGCGGGTCTATTATTATTATATCGTGTAAGGGGCGGGTCTATTATTATTATATGTGTAAGGGGCGGGTCTATTATTATTATATCGTGTAAGGGGCGGGTCTATTATTATTATATCGTAAGGGGCGGGTCTATTATTATTATATCGTGTAAGGGGCGGGGTCTATTATTATTATATCGTGTAAGGGGCGGGTCTATTATTATTATATTGTGTAAGGGGCGGGTCTATTATTATTATATCGTGTAAGGGGCGGGTCTATTATTATTATATCGTGTAAGGGGGGGTCTATTATTATTATATTGTAAGGGGCGGGTCTATTATTCTTATATGGTGTAAGGGGCGGGTCTATTATTATTATATCGTGTAAGGGGCGGGTCTATTATTATTATATGGTGTAAGGGGCGGGTCTATTATTATTATATCGTGTAAGGGGCGGGTCTATTATTATTATATCGTGTAAGGGGCGGGTCTATTATTATTATATCGTGTAAGGGGCGGGTCTATTATTATTATATCGTGTAAGGGGCGGGTCTATTATTATTATATATCGTGTAAGGGGCGGGTCTATTATTATTATATCGTGTAAGGGGCGGGTCTATTATTATTATATCGTGTAAGGGGCGGTCTATTATTATTATATCGTGTAAGGGGCGGGTCTATTATTATTATATCGTGTAAGGGGCGGGTCTATTATTATTATATCGTGTAAGGGGCGGGTCTATTATTATTATATTGTGTAAGGGGCGGGTCTATTATTATTATATCGTGTAAGGTGCGGGTCTATTATTATTATATTATCGTGTAAGGGGCGGGTCTATTATTATTATATCGTGTAAGGGGCGGGTCTATTATTATTATATCGTGTAAGGGGGGGTCTATTATTATTATATCGTGTAAGGGGCGGGTCTATTATTATTATATCGTGTAAGGGGCGGGTCTATTAATATTATATCGTGTAAGGGGCGGGTCTATTATTATTATATTTCTATTATTATTATATCGTGTAAGGGGCGGGTCTATTATTATTATATCGTGTAAGGGGCGGGTCTATTATTATTATATGTGTAAGGGGCGGGTCTATTATTATTATATTGTGTAAGGGGCGGTCTATTATTATTATATCGTGTAAGGGGCGGGTCTATTATTATTATATCGTGTAAGGGGCGGGTCTATTATTATTATATATGGTGTAAGGGGCGGGTCTATTATTATTATATCGTGTAAGGGGCGGGTCTATTATTATTATATCGTGTAAGGGGCGGGTCTATTATTATTATATTGTGTAAGGGGCGGGTCTATTATTATTATATCATGTAAGGGGCGGGTCTATTATTATTATATCGTGTAAGGGGCGGGTCTATTATTATTATATCGTGTAAGGGGCGGGTCTATTATTATTATATCGTGTAAGGGGCGGATGGCTACAGAAGAGGGCGAATGTTAAATTAATGGGCAGAGCTCGATATATAACAATAATAATAATTGCGCCCCTTGGTTACAGTAATACTAGACCCGCCCCTTAGTTACACGATAGACGCCCCTTGCAGAGTAGCACGAGCATCAGGAGCGTGTGGCATCGCCTCGTACAATTACATGTTAACTGCGCCTGCGCGGTGTAGAGTTCACTCAGAGCTGTTTATGTTCGGCAATTTTCGGAAGCTCCGTAGTCCTTCGTACTGCGCAAGCGCTGCGCCTGCGCAGTACAGGGGGTCCTTATCCGGCGGGGGAACTTTTTCGGCAGGACACAACGGAATTACACTACTGCCATCTAGTGGCGGTAGATGTAATTGGGGTAACTAAGCCAAAGTAATGGGAACTGAGTTACCATGAGGGGAAAAGTAATCAGTTAGATACTCGTTACCCTCTAAAGGTTTTCTTCCCCCCAGGATTCTGTTGTGAACCAGACTGAATGGTGCCAGTCCCGGGGTGTCTAACCAGGGGTGAGGGGTCCCATATGTTTTCGAATTTATGGGGGCTTCCTCTGTGCTTATATGTGAGCTGTTCTCTGATAAGAGAATCATTTACAGATTGTAACCGTTCCTTGTGTGTAGGGGGGGGGGGGGGGCTGTAGATATCCGTTTCCTGGCAATGAGTTTTCTGGCTAAGAATAGTACCCTAAGGCCCCTTTCACACTGGGGCGGTGCGGTGCGGGCGGCGACGGTAAAGCAGCGCTATATTTAGCGCTGCTTTACCATCGTTTTAGCCGCAGTATGTGGCCGCTAGCGGGGTGGTTTTAACCCCCGCTAGCGGACGCAAAAGGGTTAAAAACCTCCGCAAAACGCCGCTGCAGCGGCGCTTTGCCGTCGGTATCCCCGCGGTGTCCCATTGATTTCAATGGGAAGGAGCGGTATAGGAACGGTGAACATACGGCTCCTTCACCGCTCCAAAGATGCTGCTAGCAGGACTTTTTTTTACCGTCCTGCTAGCGCAGCGCTCCAGTGTGAGAGCCCGCCGGCTTTCACACTGGAGACACAGCAGCAGCTGTTTCGGGTCGGTTTGCAGGTGCTATTTATAGCGCAATAGCGCCTGCAAACCGCCCCAGTGTGAAAGCAGCCTAAGGCCCTAAGGCACCTTTAACTCCAGTGTGAAAGCCCTGAGGGCTCTCACACTGGAGCGGTGCGCTATCAGGACGGCAAAAAAAAGTCCTGCTAGCGGCATCTTTGGAGCGGTATAGGAGCCGTGTGTTCACCGCTCCTATACTGCTCCTTCCCATTGATTTGAATGGGAAAACCGCGGTAAAACCGCAGCAATACAGCCGCAAAGCGCGGCTACGGCGGCGCTCTGCGGGGGGTGTTTAACCCTTTTTCGGCCGCTCGCGGGGGGGTAAAACCGCACCGCGAGCGGCCGAATACCGCGGTTAAAACAACGGTAAAGCAGCGCTAAATATAGCGCTGCTTTACCGTCACCGCGGCTCCCCCGCCCCAGTGTGAAAGGGGCCTAAGAACGGCTGTGTGTGTAAAGGGGGTGTAATCTTCTTCGTCTAACAGGCCTAGTAAACAGAGTTTAGGTTCAGTACTAAGTTTGAGATTCCATATACTATTAACAGTGTTCATCACTGCTGCCCAATATCTCTGTAGTTTTGGGCATCTCCATAACATATGAATCAGCGTTCCATTATTAACTGAGCATCGGGGGCAGAGGGGGTCGTCCCGTCTGTGACATTTATGCAGTTTCTCGGGTGTGCGATATGTGCGCCAGACAATAAATAATTGAGTAAACTTTTGGGGGCGGACAGAGACGCTTTCAGTACATTGTCAAGTACGGTATTCCACTCTTCACCTGTAATTTGACCCACATCCATTTCCCAACCACCCCTACAAGGTAAAGACATCGCCCAAGATACATGTCCAATCAGTGCATCGTATATAGAGGAGATCTGTCCCTTACGTGAGGAGGACGTGATAAGTTGTAGACATGTGATGTGCACAACAAAAAAATTCGGTTTTTTTTCGTTTCGTTTTTTTCGTTTCGTTGATTCGTAACGATTCGTACATTCGTAAGTCGTCGGTGTTCGTATTCATAACGATTCGTACATTTGTAAGAGTTATTTTTTCGTTGATTAGTTTTTTCGTTAGTTTAATTTCCGTTCATTCGTTTATTCGAAATTCGGACGCATTCGTAGTTATTCGTAACATTCGTAACATCCGTAGATTCGTAATCGGAGCATAATTCATAATTTTATGTAATGTGTATGCTATTATTACATTTTAATAATTTACGAATCGAAAAAAAAGTTACGAATTTTTTGGTTCAATCCATTCATTACGAATCAAAAAAAAAAAAAAAAAAGTTCCGAATCGAAAAAAAAAGTTACGAATGTACGAATTTTTTGTTCATTTTCGTTGTTCCTTTTTTTCGGATTTTCGTTGCTTTTCAGATTCGTTCGATTCGAACGATTCATTCATTCGTACGAAAAAAACGAACGAACGAAAAAACACGAAAAAAAACGAAAAACGAAAAAAAAAAAAATCGAAACGAATTGCACATGTCTTATAAGTTGCGTAAGTATCGTGGGTCTCGTCAGTTCCCAGTGTGATCGTGTGGCCTGTGCTGCTATAGCGTGCCTGAGTTGAAGGTATTGAAAAATGAAGCATTTGATATATTAAATTCCTCATGTATTGATTGGAAGTCTCGAAGCACAAGTATATATATAGTGCCTTGCAAAAGTATTCACACCCCCCCCCCCCCCCTTGGCATTTTTTCGTGTTTTGTTGCCTCACAACCTGGAATAACATGGATTGTTTGAGGATTTGCATCATTTCATTTACAGGACACGCCCACAACTTTGAAGATGTTTTTTTTATTATTGTGAAGCAAACAAATAGGACAAAATAACAGAAAAAGTCAATGTGCAAAACTATTCACCCCCCTAAAGTCATGACTTTGTAGAGCCGCCTATCACAGCTCCGAGTCTCTTTGTATAAGTCTCTATGAGTCACATCTCACCGCTGGGATTTTTTCCCCACTCCTCCTCCTTGCAGAACGTCTCCAGCTCCTTCCAGTTGGATGGTTTGTACTTGTGAACAGCAATCTTTAAGTCTGACCACAGATTTTCTATTGGACTGAGGTCTGGGCTTTGACTCGGCCATTCCAACACATTTCCATGTTTCCCCTTAAACCACTTTCAGCCCCGGACCATTTTGCTGGCTTAAGACCAGAGCACTTTTATGCGATTCGGCACTGCGTCGCTTTAACTGACAATTGCGCGGTCGTGGGACGTGGCTCCCAAACAAAATTGACGTCCTTTTTTCCCCACAAATAGAGTTTTCATTTGGTGGTATTTTATCACCTCTGCGTTTTTTATTTTTTGCGCTATAACCAAAAAAAGAGTGACAATTTTGAAAAAAACGCATTACTTTTTACTTTTTGCTATAATAAATATCCCCCAAAAATGTATAAAACATTTTTTTTTTCTCAGTTTAGGCCGATACGTATTCTTCAACATATTCTTGGTAAAAAAGAAAATCGCAATAAGTGTTTATTGATTGGTTTGTGCAAAAGTTATAGTGTTTACAAAATAGGGGATAGTTTTATGGCATTTTTATTTAATAATTTTTTTTTTACTAGTAATGGCGGCGATTAGCGATTTTTATTGTGACTGCGACATTATGGCGGACACATCGGACATTCTCTCCAGAGAGATCAGGTTTGGGATGTATCTCTGGAGGGATCGGGTTTGGGAGGTATCTCCAGAGGGATCAGGTTTGGGATGTATATCCGGAGGGATCAGGTTTGGGATGTATCTCCAGAGGGATCGGGATGTATCTCCGGAGGGATTGGGTTTGGGAGGTATCTCCAGAGGGATCAGGTTTGGGATGTATATCCGGAGGGATCAGGTTTGGGATGTATCTCCGGAGGGATTGGGTTTGGGAGGTATCTCCAGAGGGATCAGGTTTGGGATGTATCTGCGGAGGGATTAGGTTTGGGACAGGGGCGTAACTATAGGGGGTGCAGCAGTCGCGAGCGCAACCGGGCCCTGTGCTGCAAGGGGCCCATGCCGCCCCCTCTACATATGGCCGGTGGCAGCATAGGCGGTTAGGCACCGGGCGCACGGGTGGCTGGAGGTGGGGGGTGACTAGCAGAGCTCCATGCTCGACTACCGCACTGGCTGCTCTTTAGTTGTGCATTCCCCACACAACCTGTGTCCTCTGCCGCTCCTCCGGGTCCCCCTCTTCTGCTCCATGCAGTGCTGCTCAGTCCGGTGTCTGTCCTCCCCAGTCCCGCCCCCTGAGTCCTCCCCAGCCAGAGTCCCGCCCCCTGAGTCCGGCTCACACTGCACTGCATGCTTCTCCCGGGCAAACAAACTTTAAGCACACAGATGCAGTGCAGCCCTATGAGAGCCGCCCCCCCAAAGGACACCGCAGGCTTGTCTGCCAGCACCCCCCCCTCCTCCCCGTCATACACAGATGGTGACAGGTCTTTCTGGGAGATATGTCCCCTAAGGACAGGGACCCCATCTCCCCTGGGGACAGGGCCCAGTTCTCCCTAATGGACAGGGACCCCATTTCCCTTGGGGACAAGTACCCCATCTTCTCTGGGGACAGAGCCCACTTCTCCCCAGAGGACAGGGACCTCATTTCCCGTGAGGACAGGGACCCCATTTTCCATGGGGACAAGGACCCCATTTTCCATGGGGACAGGGACCCCCTTCTCCCCAGAGGACAGGGACCCAATTTCCCTTGGGTACAATGACCCCCTCTCATCTGAGGACAGGGACCCCATCTTCCCTAAGGTCAGGGACCCCTTCTCCCCTGAGGACAGGGCCCACTTCTCCCCAGAGGACAGGGACCCCATTTACCTGAGGGACAGGGACTCCTACTTCCGTAGGGACAGGGACCCCATCTCCCCTGGGGACAAGGACCCAATCTCTCTTTGGGACAGGGCCCACTTCTCCCTAATGGACAGGGACCCCATTTCCCTTGGGGACAGGGACCCCATCTTCTCTGGGGACAGAGCCAACTTCTCCCCAGAGGACAGGGACCTCATTTCCCGTGAGGACAGGGACCTCATTTCCCCTGAGGACAGGGACCCCATTTCCCATGGGGACAGGGACCCCATTTTCCATGAGGACAGGGACCCCATTTCCCGTGGGGACAGGGACCCCTTCTCATCTGAGGACAGGGACCCCATTTCATCTGGGGACAGGGACCCCATCTCCCCTAAGGACAGGGCCCCCATCTCCCCTGGGGACAGGACCCACTTCTCCCCAGAGGACAGGGACCCAATTTCCCTTGGGTACAAGGACCCCCTCTCACCTGAGGACAAGGACCCCATCTCCCTAAGGTCAGTGACCCCATCTCTCCCCTGGGTACAGGGACCCCATCTCCCCTGGGGACAGGGCCCACTTCTCCCCAGAGGACAGGGACCCCATTTCCCTTAGGGACAGGGACTCCTACTTACGTGGGGACAGGGACCCCATCTCCCCTAAGGACAAGGACCCAATCTCTCCTGGGGACAGGGCCCACTTCTCCCCACAGGACAGGGACCCAATTTCCCTTTCTCTTCTTCCTCTTTGTCTCAAAGGAGTAACATCGTAGGTCTGTTTAGACCTCTGATATCTCACCAAAGTCCCCCAACGGAACTCCTAAAAAATTGTAAAAAAAAATTAAAAAAAAACTGCTGATACCAGTGGTGGAACTACAGGGCTCACAAAAGTCGTACCTGTGACCGAGCCCTGGAGTTCCACCTCCGGACTCGGAGGGAAAAGGCCTTGGCTGGGGTTCAGGGGGGCCCTTCATAGTTTCTTGCACCGGGGCCCTGAAAGGTCTCCAGAGGGATCGGGATTGGGATGTATCTCCGGAGGGATCAGATTTGGGAGGTATCTCCGGAGGGATCAGGTTTGGGAGGTATCTCCGGAGGGATCAGGTTTGGGAGGTATCTCCGGAGGGATCAGGTTTGGGAGGTATCTCCGGAGGGATCAGGTTTGGGAGGTATCTCCTGAGGGATCAGGTTTGGGAGGTATCTCTGGAGGGATCGGGTTTGGGAGGTATCTCCGGAGGGATCAGGTTTGGGAGGTATCTCCAGAGGGATCAGGTTTGGGAGGTATCTCTGGAGGGATCAGGTTTGGGAGGTATCTCTGGAGGGATCAGGTTTGGGAGGTATCTCCGGAGGGATCAGGTTTGGGAGGTATCTCCGGAGGGATCAGGTTTGGGAGGTATCTCTGGAGGGATCAGGTTTGGGAGGTATCTCCGGAGGGATCAGGTTTGGGAGGTATCTCCGGAGGGATCAGGTCTGGGGTGTATTTATGGAGGGATCAGGTTTGGGATTCATCTCCGGAGGGATCAGGTTTGGGAGGTATCTCCAGAGGGATCGGGTTTGGGAGGTATCTCCAGAGGGATCGGGTTTGGGAGGTATCTCTGGAGGGATCAGGTTTGGGAGGTATCTCTGGAGGGATCAGGTTTGGGAGGTATCTCTGGAGGGATCGGGTTTGGGAGGTATCTCCAGAGGGATCGGGTTTGGGAGGTATCTCTGGAGGGATCGGGTTTGGGAGGTATCTCCAGAGGGATCGGGTTTGGGAGGTATCTCCGAAGGGATCGGGTTTGGGAGGTATCTCCGGAGGGATCAGGTTTGGGAGGTATCTCCGGAGGGATCAGGTTTGGGAGGTATCTCCGGAGGGATCAGGTTTGGGAGGTATCTCCGGAGGGATTAGGTTTGGGAGGTATCTCCGGAGGGATCAGGTTTGGGAGGTATCTCCGGAGGGATCAGGTTTGGGAGGTATCTCCGGAGGGATCAGGTTTGGGAGGTATCTCCGGAGGGATCAGGTTTGGGAGGTATCTCCAGAGGGATCGGGTTTGGGAGGTATCTCCGGAGGGATCGGGTTGGGAGGTATCTCCGGAGGGATAAGGTTTGGGAGGTATCTCTGGAGGGATCAGGTTTGGGAGGTATCTCTGGAGGGATCAGGTTTGGGAGGTATCTCTGGAGGGATCGGGTTTGGGAGGTATCTCTGGAGGGATCGGGTTTGGGAGGTATCTCCAGAGGGATCGGGTTTGGGAGGTATCTCCAGAGGGATCGGGTTTGGGAGGTATCTCCAGAGGGATCGGGTTTGGGAGGTATCTCCGGAGGGATCGGGTTTGGGAGGTATCTCCGGAGGGATCAGGTTTGGGAGGTATCTCTGGAGGGATCAGGTTTGGGAGGTATCTCCGGAGGGATCAGGTTTGGGATGTATCTCCGGAGGGATCAGGTTTGGGAGGTATCTCCGGAGGGATCAGGTTTGGGAGGTATCTCCGGAGGGATCGGGTTTGGGAGGTATCTCCGGAGGGATCGGGTTTGGGATGTATCTCCGGAGGGATCAGGTTTGGGATGTATCTCCGGAGGGATCAGGTTTGGGATGTATCTCCGGAGGGATCAGGTTTGGGATGTATCTCCGGAGGGATCAGGTTTGGGAGGTATCTCCGGAGGGATCAGGTTTGGGAGGTATCTCCGGAGGGATCAGGTTTGGGAGGTATCTCCGGAGGGATCAGGTTTGGGAGGTATCTCCGGAGGGATCAGGTTTGGGATGTATCTCCGTAGGGATCAGGTTTGGGAGGTATCTCCGGAGGGATTAGGTTTGGGATGTATGTCTGAAGGGTGCAGTGAAAGGCAATATTTTTCCACAATGCAGGAATACTGCCGTTGATCAATGAAGCTATGAAGACCCCGTTGCCCCCATATAACCAGTTGTCCCCTTGCAGGGAGAAGTTGGGAACGCACAACAGTGTGAATATCATGCTTCCACAGGATGTGGCCAAACTCTTCCAGTCTGAGGGTGTCTTCCCACGTAGGATGACCATGGAGGTCTGGTCCAAGCACAGAGAACTACGCAACCACAAGCAAGGAGTCTTCCTACTGTAAGTGTGACCTACCTACCTCCTAAACTACACCAGCTATCCATGCTGACTGACCTACTCCAAGTGTCTACACGGTTCTGGATGGAGTGTGGAAGGGTTAGAACCTGTGTCAGGTTTTTAGATCACCCTCCCTATTGATCTCGGTGGCCATTGTCACCAGGACTGAGGGCTACAGGGAAATCCACCATTTTGGAAGCAAGGCAAAGCCTTCCATTGGGGTCACCTGTTCTGGTGCCTTAGGGAGGACTTCCCATCCTTCAAAGAGTTTCCCTGTAGTGTCTTCAGGACAGTAATCCAAACCCAGGGGTTCTAACCACTTCCTACTCCATCCAAAACCAAGAGATGTATTTTAATTGTAACATTTTCCCCCAATTGCAGCAACGGCGAGGCCTGGCGTTCTGACCGAATTATCCTGAACAAAGAGGTTCTCAGTCTCGCCGGGGTGAAGAAGTTCCTCCCGTTTTTGGACGAAGCCGCCGCCGACTTTGTGACCTTCATGAAGAAACGGATGAGCAAGAATGCGAGAGGGTCGCTGACCGTGGACCTGTACGCCGACCTCTTCCGATTCACCCTCGAAGGTCAGTGAAATGGGCGATTCCTGAACATTGATCTTCTCATAGTCCATTCCTTCCCGCCTGTTACATATCCCATTGGAAGCCTTTTATTGTATCACTAAAGACCAGAAATCCAGAACTGCCCCGAGTCCTCGGCACACTTCCTGCTTTATCTCAGGCAATCTAATTAGCCCTCCTAAGTCTTATCTTGGACTACAGAACAATTTTCCTCTACCTGTGGAGATGAGGAGAGCGGGAAGGATTCAATCGTTTATCAAAAGACAGCTGAGCAGGGCTGACACCATTTTTTGCAAATTCAATCCAAAACTGGCATTGTGTTGGGGACTTAGGTGCTGAGGGGTTTTCTGGCAGATTAATAGTAAAATTTCCTGTACTTTCAGAGTCTTTGTAGGTAAAACACGAGGAGGTGTCTATATATATATATATATATTTATTTATTTTTGTGCTGACATACACTTTAGGGCAGGGGTCTCGAACTGGCGGCCCTCCAGTTGTTGCGAAACAACAAGTCCCATCATGCCTCTGCCTGTGGGAGTCATGTTTGTAACTGTCAGCCTTGCAATGCCTCATGGGACTTGTAGTTTCACAACAGCTGGAGGGCCACCAGTTTGAGACCCCTGCTTTAGGGGAATGTATCTATATAACAATTTGCATACGTATTCATGTAGCGAATCTGCTGGTACATTCGTTGTGTGTAAATGAAACAAAATTAAAGGTTCTCCTTCTATTTCTTCTACAGGTCAAATGTTATTCATTCATAAAAAAGAAATAGAGTGATTCAGGAAAAGAATGCATTATGGCCACTAGATGGAGCTGATAATCATAGGAAATAAGTTTTTTTACCCTATGATCGCCAGCTCCATCTAGTTATTATTCTAATGAATAATAATTGACCTGAAAAGATTAAGCCTTTTCTCATTTTGGAACTGTTATAAAGGAGAAAATAATGGCACCAGGTAATCTAACAGGGGATTGGCCAATGTAATGACCAAATTGTAAAATATGTTTTTAGATTTAGCATGTGGGGGTGTTTCCAGCCTCACGGCTGATCCAGTTAAAGTGTTTATACCAGTGATGGTGAACCTCGGCACCCCAGATGATGTTTTGGAACTACATTTCCCATGATGCTCCACTACACTGCAGAGTGCCAGAGCATCATGGGAAATGTAGTTCCACAACACCTGGGGTGCCGGGGTTCACCATCACTGGTTTATACAGTCTTCACCTTTTTTATACAGTTTTTGGATGGAGTAGGGAAGGGTTGTGAAAACTGTCAGGATATTTTTGGCATCTGTCATGTTGGGAAGATATCCCTTCGCTTCCTGTCCTGGAGATGCAAACAGGAAGTGAGAAGAAATCTCCCCAATAGGAAGGAGTGCCCCTCTTAGACATTGGTCACTGGAACAGGTGCCCCTATTGGACGACTTCCTGTTCATTTTTTTTGTTCTGGTAAAAACTGTGAAATGTTAGATGTCTCATCATTTTCTATCTTGGTGAACAATGGTCCCCAGTGCAAGTAGAAGGCCGAATCTCGCCAACGGGGACACAGATAGCAATAAAAACCTGACAGGGGGTCTAACCCCCTTCTTACTCCATCCATAACACCCATATACTCTACAGATCACTTTTTAACACAACGCCTGAGGGCCACAGTTCTCACAATAGTGCTCCAAATTATAGACGCTAACTGTGACGGACCCAACCAGGAGAGGGGCTTTTGGTGGGGACTGTAGGGCAGCCTCTTGCCTACTGACTATGGGCCCCGACATTTGAGGGAGCTACAAGCATTTACGAAGATGCCCAAAGGTCCTGGTATGGATTGGGGGGCCCCAACACTGTTTTTTTTTTTTTACATTTTTCTTTTGCTGGCAAATTCGGCAATGTTTTTTTTTTTTTCATTCAGCTGTCAGCAGGGAAGCCCGCTGACAGCTGATGACTGATTCATTGTTAAGGACGTGGCGGCCGGCTTCCCGGCCCGCTCCTTAACCCCTTCAGCCCCGGACCAATTGGCAGCCAAAGGACCAGGCCCCTTTTTGCGATTCGGCACTGCGTCGATTTAACTGACAATTGCGCGGTCGTGCGACGTGGCTCCCAAACAGCGTCCTTTTTTTCCCACAAATAGAGCTTTCTTTTGGTGGTATTTGATCACCCCTGCGGTTTTTATTTTTTTTGCGCTATAAACAAAAATAGAGCGACAATTTTGAAAAAAATGCAATATTTTTTGCTTTTTGCTATAATAAATATCCCCCAAAAAATATATAAAAAAACATTTTTTTCCTCAGTTTCGGCCGATACGTATTCTTCTACATATTTTTGGTAAAAAAAATCGCAATTATCGATTATTGATTGGTTTGCGCAGAAGTTTATAGCGTTTACAAAATAGGGGATAGTTTTATAGGCATTTTTATTAATATTTTTTTTTTTACTAGTAATGGCGGCGATCAGCGATTTTTATGGTGACTGCGACATTATGGCGGACACATCGGACATTTTTGGGACCGTTCACATTTATACAGCAATTAATGCTATTTAAATGCATTGATTCCTGTATAAATGACAGTTGTAGTGAAAGAGTTAACCACTAGGGGAAGGGGAGGGGTTATGGGCTGTGACGTGTGTTTTTTTTTTGTACATTAGGGGGCGGGGCTGACGTCTGACGTCATTGATCGGCTTTCCCGATGACCGGGAACAGCCGATCAGTGACAGGCAGTGTAGGAAGCGCGGGGAGAGGTTTGTTTACACAGACCTCTCCCCGTTCTTCAGCTCTGCGACCCGATCGCGGGACACCAGCGGTGATCGGGTCCGCTGGTCCCGCGGCCAGGGTCACGGAGCTCCCGACCAGGTCGCGAGCACGCCGCTGGCGCGCGCGTGCCCGACCCACGGGCAGGCAATTAAAGGGCCACGTACAGGTACGTGCTTTTGCCTGCCCGTGCCATTCTGTAGACGTATATCTACATGAGGCGGTCGGGAAGCGGTTAACAACCTATTTACTGTGCGCTCGGTGGGTGAACATCCAATCGCCCCCGATAATGCAGGTGTTCAGTGAACGGGCGATGTTCGGAACTCATGCTTGGCCCGGACTGCTCACCCATCCCTAGCAAACTGTAAAATAATTAACATAGATAAGGAGCAGCCAAGACAAGGCTCGGTGACTCAGTGCCCACCCAGACCCTTCAGCACCAGTTCCCCAATAAGAAGACCCAGGGCTGTCCAAATCAAAGGATTAGTATACAGGCAGAAATAATAGGTGACTCAATTAACAATGGGAATTCACCCCCTAGGAGGCACACAATGGGGAATTCTACCATAAGAGAAAGATACCTTAGTAAATAGACTATATCAGGAGTAGGGATGGGCCCGGTGCTCGATGCGAACCCACGTTCGCATCGAGCACCGGGCGTTCGCTCGCTCGGCGAGCCCAGAACTATTTTGGCCGCTCGCATCACGTTCGTGTGATGCGAGCGGCCCCGCAATGCATTGCGGCCGGCGCGGCCGGCGCAGTGCATTGCTGGCTGATGATTGGCCAAGCATGCACTGTGACCCCCGCATGCTTGGCCAATCACAGCCCCGGAATTTCGAAGAGCCATAATTGGCTACAGGCAGGACGCCTGTAGCCAATTACAGCTCAGGGGCTGTAGTACACGCCCCCCCTATAAAAGGCCGCCACGCCGTCTGCGCCGGTCACATGCTGTTCCGGCGCAGATTGAGCAGGCTAGATCTGTGACACTCTGCTGGATTTAGTTAGTTAGAGAGATTTACTTACAGAGATTGAGTTAGATAGATTCAGTTACAAAGATTGATTAAGAAAGAGGGGCTTGTAGTGTGTTCGTGGCAGGCAGGCAGAGCTCCTATATTTTGTTCCCTGAAGCACCTATAGGACTTGAAGTGTGTTAGTCCCATCACACAGAGATCATATATTTTCTTCTCAGCAGCACCCACAGGACTTCTAGTGTGTTAGTGGCATCACACAGAGCTCCTCTATTTTCTTTGCAGAAGCACCCACAGGACTTCTAGTGTGTTAGTGGCATCACACAGAGCTCCTCTATTTTCTTTGCAGAAGCACCCACAGGACTTCTAGTGTGTTAGTGGCATCACACAGAGCTCCTCTATTTTCTTTGCATAAGCACCCACAGGACTTCTAGTGTGTTAGTGGCATCACACAGAGCTCCTCTATTTTCTTTGCAGAAGCACCCATAGGACTTCTAGTGTGTTAGTGGCATCACACAGAGCTCCTATATTTTCTTCTCAGCAGCACCCACAGGACTTCTAGTGTGTTAGTGGCATCACACAGAGCTCCTATATATTCTTCTCAGCAGCACCCACAGGACTACCGACTACAATGGCTGGAAGACCACCAAGGGGAGGCAGAGCGTGCAGAGCCAAGAACACAGGGCAGGCAGGCTCTGTTTCTAGTGGACGTGGCCGTGGACGTGGACGTGGTCGTGCATCGTCATCAGCACGTGGCCATGGGACACGCGCGTCTTTGTTTTCGGCAGCTGGACATGTGGAGCCGCATCATGCTGAAGGCTTGGTAGAATGGATGACCAAGCCCTCCTCATCCTCCTCATCCTCTCTCACCCAGGCTCAGGGTACTGACAGAGCATCATCAGCCACCCCTTCCCTAGACCCACCATGTCCTCCTGAGGAGTCCCCCGAACTCTTTGAGCACAGTGTTGGGTACATGCTCCAGGAGGATGCCCAACGATTCGAAGGCTCGGATGATGATACCCAGCTTGAGGAATCTGGCAGTACTGTTCCACCAGCTGCAGCTTACTGCCAGGTTTGCTCTAGTGGTGAAGAGGGAGGGGATGATGAGGTCACTGACTCCACGTGGGTGCCTGAAGGGAGAGAGGATGAGGAGGAGGACGAGGAGGAGGAGGATGCGGCGTCACATGTCCAACGAGGCAGGATGCCCCCTGGAGGCCAGGTAGAGGCCAGCACAGCAACTGTACAACACCGCAGAGCTCCGCCTGTGCAGGGCGCTGCCTCTGCACGTTATCAGAAAAGTTCTTTGGTGTGGGCCTTTTTTGAGACGAGTGCAGCAGATCGCACCACTGCTATTTGCAATATTTGTCTCAAGCGTATCTCGCGTGGCCAAAACATCAGCCGCTTGGGCACCACAAGCATGACCAGACATATGGCGACCTGCCATGCAGCTCGTTGGCAGGCACACATAAAAGACCCACACCAAAGAACTAAGCGGACCTCTCCTTGCTCTCCTCAGCTGGGATCTCCATCCCCACTACACCTTCAGTCCTCTCTGAAAGCTGCTCTGAGAGGACTGAAGGTGTAGAATTAGGTGTGTCACAACCAAGTACTTGCAGTACACCGACGTCCGATTGCAGCAGGCAAATTTCCCTGCCCCAGCTGCTGGACCGTAGAAAGAAGTACACTCCCAGCCATCCACATGCCCAGCGGTTGAATGCTAGCCTGGCTAAATTGCTAGCACTTCAACTGCTGCCTTTTCAGTTGGTAGACTCGGCCCCCTTCCGTGAGTTTGTTCAATGTGCGGTTCCTCAGTGGCAGGTTCCCAAACGCCACTTTTTCTCGCGGAAGGCGATTCCGTCTCTCTACCGGCATGTGGAGGGCAATGTCCATGCCTCGCTGGACAGGGCGGTCAGCGGTAAGGTGCATATTACCGCTGACTCATGGTCCAGCAGGCATGGACAGGGACGGTACCTTTCTTTCACGGCCCATTGGGTCACTCTATTGGCAGCTGGGAGGGATGCAGGACAAGGTGCAGTAGTGTTGGAGGTTGTTCCGCCACCACGCCTCCAAAACGCGACTACTGCTACTGGTTGTGACACACCTCTCTCCTCCACCCCCTCCTCTTCTTCTTCCTCCAGTGCTCTGTCCTTGGAACCAGCGGTGCTCCGTAGGCGTACAAGGGGCTACGCAAGTACGCAGGCAAAAAGATGCCATGCCGTGCTTGCGCTGGTGTGTTTGGGGGACAGGAGCCACACTGGGCCAGAGGTTCTGGCAGCTCTGCAGGGGCAGGCCGAGAGGTGGTTGACGCCACGTCAGCTTAAGCCAGGAATGGTCGTTTCTGACAATGGCACCAACCTCCTCTCCGCCCTGCGACAGGGGCAGCTCACCCATGTGCCCTGCATGGCTCACGTCCTCAACCTGGTGGTGCAGCGGTTCTTGGGCAGGTTCCCAGGCTTACAGGATGTCCTGAGGCAGGCCAGGAAAGTCTGTGTGCATTTCCGCCGATCTTATAATGCCAGTGCTCGGCTGACTGAGCTGCAAAAGGAGCTGAACCTGCCCAAGAACCGCCTAATATGTGACATGCCCACCAGGTGGAACTCAACGTTGGCCATGCTGCAGCGACTGCACACGCAGCAGAGGGCCATCAATGAGTACCTTTGCGACTACGGCACCAGGACAGGGTCAGGGGAGCTTGGTTTTTTTTCCCCACGTCAGTGGAGCATGATCAGGGATGCATGCACTGTCCTCTCACCATTTGAGGAGGCCACGAGGATGGTGAGCAGTGACAGTGCATGCATCAGTGACACTGTCCCCTCTTGTCCACCTGTTGGAGCATACGCTGCGTGGGATAATGGACAGGGCACTTGAGGCAGAACAGAGGCAGGAAGAGGAGGACTTCCTTGCCTCTCAAGGCCCCCTTTATCCGGACAGTGTTCCTTCTGTCCCACCCATCACACAGGAAGAGGATGAGGAGGAGGAGGAGGAGGAGGAGGATTGTGTGAGCATGGAGGTGGAGCCTGGCACTCAGCATCAGCAGCAGCAGTCTTTTAGGGATGATGTACAGTCCCAACAAAACCAGTGGACTTGTACGTGGCTGGGAGGAGGTGGCTGGCGATCATGTCATCCTCAGTGACCCAGAAGACTCCGGACCGAATGCCTCAGCTAACCTACGCTGCATGGCCTCCCTGATCCTGCAAAGCCTGCGGAAGGATCCTCGTGTTCTTCGGATCAAGGAGAGGGACCATTACTGGCTGGCCACTCTCCTTGATCCGCGGTACAAGGGTAAGGTTGCGGACCTTATCTTGCCGTCGCAGAGGGAGCAGAGGATGAGACATCTCAGGGAGGCCTTGCAGAAAGGTCTGTGCAACGCGTTCCCAGAAACTGGGAGGCTACAAACTCCTGGTCCTGGGCGACGAGTTGCTGAGGCTTCGGTCAGTGGCAGAAGGAGCGGTGGGGAAGGTGGACGTCTGACCGATGCGTTCAGACAATTTTTTAGTCCGCAGCCCCAAGGTATGATCGGTTCCAGCAACCATCGCCAGCGTCTGATATACATGGTGCAGGAATACCTTGGGGCAAGGTCAGACTTGGACACCTTTCCACCGAAAATCCTCTGGCTTACTGGGTCCTGAGGATGGATCACTGGCCAGAGCTTGCACAGTATGCAATTGAGCTACTGGCCTGTCCTGCCTCCAGCGTTCTTTCCGAACGCACATTCAGTGCTGCTGGAGGATTTGTGACTGATCATAGGGTGCGCCTGTCCACCGCCTCGGTTGATCGACTGACATTCATCAAAATGAATCAGTCTTGGATCACCACCAGCTACCAGGCACCTGAGGCGGATATAACCGAATAATTTTTAATGTCACATCCCTTCAAGACTGCCTATGCTGATGCTGAGTGACTGTCCTCTTATGTTCACTGACTATCCTCTTCCTCCTCCTCAATGATCCATGCCACCACACCAGTGCCTAAGGCACAATTTTTCAGCCCCTGTTTAACAGGGGCGTGTACTTACAATTTTTTAAAAAAAATGCTTCGCAACACGTGTGACTGCTGTGCTCCAAGTACAGTCTCTGTGAGGGCCGTGTTGCAGTGTTGTGGCACCAGCACCAGTGCCTAAGGCACAATTTTTCAGCCCCTGTTTAACAGGGGCGGGTACTTACAATTTTTTAAAAAAATGCTTCGCAACACGTGTGACTGCTGTGCTCCAAGTACAGTATCTGTGAGGGCCGGGTTGCAGTGTTGTGGCACCAGCACCAGTGCCTAAGGCACAATTTTTCAGCCCCTGTTTAACAGGGGCGTGTACTTACAATTTTTTAAAAAAAATGCTTCGCAACACGTGTGACTGCTGTGCTCCAAGTACAGTCTCTGTGAGGGCCGTGTTGCAGTGTTGTGGCACCAGCACCAGTGCCTAAGGCACAATTTTTCAGCCCCTGTTTAACAGGGGCGGGTACTTACAATTTTTTAAAAAAATGCTTCGCAACACGTGTGACTGCTGTGCTCCAAGTACAGTCTCTGTGAGGGGTTGCAGTGTTGTGGCACCAGCACCAGTGCCTAAGGCACAATTTTTCAGCCCCTGTTTAACAGGGGCGGGTAATTACAAATCTTGATCTAATAGTTCACAGCAGGGCCCATTCCTGCGCCCACCAAGAGTAACTATGAGGGCCTGCAGTCTTGTGGCAACACCGTCCACCACCACCGCCAAAGGCCCCAATTTTTCTGCCCTGTTCATCAGGTGCTTGCAATTACAAATCTTGATCTAATAACTCACAGCAGGGCCCATTCCTGCGCCCACCAAGAGTAACTATGAGGGCCTACAGTCTTGTGGCAACACCGTCCACCACCACCGCCAAAGGCCCAATTTTTCTGCCCTGTTCATCAGGTGCTTGCAATTACAAATCTTGATCTAATAACTCACAGCAGGGCCCATTCTTGCGCCCACCAAGAGTAACTGTGAGAGCTTACAGTCTTGTGGCAACACCGTCCACCACCACCGCCAAAGGCCCAATTTTTCTGCCCTGTTCATCAGGTGCTTGCAATTACAAATCTTGATCTAATAACTCACAGCAGGGCCCATTCTTGCGCCCACCAAGAGTAACTGTGAGAGCTTACAGTCTTGTGGCAACACCGTCCACCACCACCGCCAAAGGCCCAATTTTTCTGCCCTGTTCATCAGGTGCTTGCAATTACAAATCTTGATCTAATAACTCACAGCAGGGCCCATTCCTGCGCCCACCAAGAGTAACTGTGAGAGCTTACAGTCTTGTGGCAAAACCGTCCACCACCACCCACCACCACCCCAATTTTTCTGCCCTGTTCAACAGGTGCATGCAATTACAAATCTTGATCTATTAACTCACAGCAGGGCCATTCCTGTGCCCACCAGTCTTGTGGCTACACCAACATCTAATAGGGCAAATTTCTGCAGAGTATATACGCCAGGCCCCTACTTTCAAACATCCAACTTACAAACGACTCCTACTTGCAAAACAGGAAGTGAGAGGAAATCTACCCCTAGGAAGGGAAATTCTATCCTGTTAGATTTAATTTGGGAAAAAGGTATCTCCTCTCTACTGATACTTTATCACCAATCCTTGTTTCAATTAAAACCCCACTTTCCAAAAACATTTGTCATTGGGACAGAAAGTGAGGTGACATGTTCTGAACAGATGTGCAAAGACAGCAAATGTTACAGGGGTGATAACCCCTCCCTATGTTCTCCAAAAAGCTTAAAAATAGATTTTTTTGGGATGGAGCTACACTTCATAATGTACCTGTTCAGATTCTACTTAAGAACAAACCTACAGTCCGTGTCTTGTTTGCACCGCCTATATACTGCTGTTCAGAGTATATAGGGTTGTAGGTATAGGGTTTTATTTTGGGTGCGGGGTTCCCCTTAATATCCATACAAGACCCAAAGGGGCTGGGGTGGGGGGGGGGGGTGATGGGGTAGCCATGCCATTTTTCTCAAGGATTTTCAGCCATATGGCGGCCAGGACAAGACATGACATTAAAGCCGCAAGTGGTTTTAAATGGCTTCTTTTTTTCCTTTAGAAATGTCATTTTGTGCAAGGACAGTTCTAAACACGGGAAACACATGCCACTTCACAGGCATACTTTAGACACCCCCCAGGTACCATATTTAAAGGAAAATTTCACTTTTTTTTTTTCACTTTATGCATCATTAAAATGACTGCTCCCGAAAAAACGTCAGTTTTTAAAAGTTCTTTTTGCATTGATATATGTCCCCTGGGGCAGGACCCGGGTCCCCAAACCTGTTTTATGCATATTGGCCGTTGTAATTAGCACTTTTGATTTCGAACGTTTGCGTCCATTATAACGTATAGGGTTCGAAAATTCGCGCGAACTTTCGGTCCGTTCGAAGGTTCTGGTGCGAACCGAACCCGGGGGTTTCGGTCGAAGGTTCTGGTGCGAACCCGGGGGTGTTCGGCTCATCCCTAATCAGGAGACCCCAGTATTAGGTTTGAGCTGATTATATTAACATCTGTTCTGAGTACAAAGGGCCCCAAATCTGTATCCAGGTCCTGGGTTCCCAGAGTCTGTGCGTTTCGAGGAGACAAAGCAAGACCCCTCCAAGGGTCCCCCAAGCACACCCCTCCCAAGGATAGAGCCCCCCTCAAAAGACAGGGCCCATAGTACAGTATTACAATTTCCCACCTTTTCTCATGTTACAACCAAAAACATAAATGTATTTTATTGGGATTTTATGTGATGGACAAACACAAAGTGTCACATAATTGTGAAGTGGAAGGAAAATGATACAAATAAATATGTGAAAAGGGTGGGGGGGAGGGGCATTTGTATGGCGCCCCCTTTACTCTGATACCCCTAAGTAAAATCTAGAGGAACCAATTTGCCTTCAGAAGTCACCTAATTAGTAAATAGAGTCCACCTGTGTGTCATTTAATCTCAGTAAAAATACAGCTGTTCTGTGAAGCCCTCAGAGGTTTGTTAGAGAACCTTGGTGAACAAACAGCATCATGAAGGCCAAGGAACACACCAGACAGGTCAGGGATAAAGTTGTGGAGAAGTATAAAGCAGGGTTAGGTTATAAAATAATCTCCCAAGCTTTGACCATCTCACGGAGCTCTGTTCAATCCATCATTGGAAAATGGAAAGAGTATGGCACAACTGCAAACCTACCAAGACATGGCCGTCCACCTAAACTGACCGGGCCGGGCAAGGAGAGCATTCATCAGAGAAGAGCCAAGAGGTCCATGGTAACTCTGGAGGAGCTGCAGAGATCCACAGCTCAGGGGGGAGAGTCTGTCCACAGGACAACTATTAGTCGTGTTCTCCACAAATCTGCCCTTTATGGAAGAGTGACAAGAAGAAAGACATTGGAGAAAGAAAGTCATAAGAAGTCCTGTTTGTAGTTTGTGAGAAGCCATGTGGGGGAGGGGAGCAAACATGTGGAAGAAGGTGATCTGCTCACATGACACCAAAATTCTACTTTATGGCCTAAAAGTAAAACGCTATGTGTGGGGGAAACTAACACTGCCCATCCCCCTGAACACACCATCCCCACCGTGAGACATGGTGGTGGCAGCATCATGTGGTGGGGATGCTTTTCTTCAGACAGGGAAGCTGGTCAGAGTTGATGGGAAGATGGATGGAGACAAATACAGGACAATCTTAGAAGAAAACCTGTTAGAGTCTACAAAAGACTTGAGACTGGGGGGGAGGGTCACCTTCCAGCAGGACAACGACCCGAAACATACAGCCAGAGCTACAATGGAATGGTTTAGATCAAAGCATATTCATGTGTTAGAATGGCCCAGTCACAGTCCAGACCTAAATCACATCGAGAATCTGTGGCAAGACTTGAAAATTGCTGTTCACAGACGCTCTCCATCCAATCTGACAGAGCTTGAGATATTTTACAAAGAAGAAGAATGGGCAGAAATGTCCTCTCTAGATGGGCAAAGCTGGTAGAGACACCCCCAAAAAGACTTGTAGAGAAAGGGGGTTCTACAAAGTATTGACTCCGGGGGGCGCCATACAAATGCCCCTCCCCCCCCACACACTTTTCACATATTTATTTGTATCATTTTCCTTCCACTTCACAATTATGTGACACTTTGTGTTGGTCCATCACATAAAATCCCAATAAAATACATGTTATGTTTTTGGTTGTAACAAAAAATGTGGGGGTATGAATACTTTTCCAAGGTAATGTATGAATACTTTTTCATGTTTATCCTCCTCTTTGGCCCGGCAGCCAGCAGCTACGTGTTGTATGGACAGCGCCTTGGACTCCAGGTAAGAGGGAGGGAAGAAACAGGAGCCATGAACTTCAGGCACCAGACATGAACAGGGGGCCCAGATCTAGTCCTATGACTCTCCTCCATGGACAGACGGGGGCCCAGATCTAGTCCTATGACTCTCCTCCATGGACAGACGGGGGCCCAGATCTAGTCCTATGTCTCCCCTTCATGGACAGATGAGGTCCTAGATCTAGTCCTATGTCTCCCCTTCATGGACAGACGGGGGCCCAGATCTAGTCCTATGTCTCCCCTTCATGGACAGACGGGGGCCCAGATCTAGTCCTATGACTCTCCTCCATGGACAGGCGGGGGCCCAGATCTAGTCCTATGACTCTCCTCCATGGACAGACGGGGGCCCAGATCTAGTCCTATGTCTCCCCTTCACGAACAGACGGGGGCCCAGATCTAGTCCTATGTCTCCCCTCCATGGACAGACGGGGGCCCAGATCTAGTCCTATGTCTCCCCTCCATGGACAGGTGGGGGCCCAGATCTAGTCCTATGTCTCCCCTTCATGGACAGATGAGGTCCTAGATCTAGTCCTATGTCTCCCCTCCATGGACAGGTGGGGGCCCAGATCTAGTCCTATGTCTCCCCTTCATGGACAGACGGGGGCCCAGATCTAGTCCTATGACTCCCCTTCATGGACAGACGGGGGCCCAGATCTAGTCCTAGGTCTCCCCTTCATGGACAGACGGGGGCCCAGATCTAGTCCTATGACTCCCCTTCATGGACAGACGGGGGCCCAGATCTAGTCCTAGGTCTCCCCTTCATGGACAGACGGGGGCCCAGATCTAGTCCTATGTCTCACCTTCATGGACAGACGGGGGCCCAGATCTAGTCCTATGTCTCACCTTCATGGACAGACGGGGGCCCAGATCTAGTCCTATGTCTCACCTTCATGGACAGACGGGGGCCCAGATCTAGTCCTAGGTCTCCCCTTCATGGACAGACGGGGGCCCAGATCTAGTCCTATGACTCCCCTTCATGGACAGACGGGGGCCCAGATCTAGTCCTAGGTCTCCCCTTCATGGACAGACGGGGGCCCAGATCTAGTCCTATGTCTCACCTTCATGGACAGACGGGGGCCCAGATCTAGTCCTATGTCTCACCTTCATGGACAGACGGGGGCCCAGATCTAGTCCTATGTCTCACCTTCATGGACAGACGGGGGCCCAGATCTAGTCCTATGACTCTCCTCCATGGACAGACAGAGGCCCAGATCTATTCCTATGTCTCACCTTCATGGACAGACGGGGGCCCAGATCTAGTCCTAGGTCTCCCCTTCATGGACAGATGAGGTCCTAGATCTAGTCCTATGTCTCCCCTCCATGGACAGACGGGGGCCCAGATCTAGTCCTATGACTCTCCTCCATGGACAGACGGGGGCCCAGATCTAGTCCTAGGTCTCCCCTTCATGGACAGATGAGGTCCTAGATCTAGTCCTATGTCTCCCCTCCATGGACAGACGGGGGCCCAGATCTAGTCCTAGGTCTCCCCTTCATGGACAGAAGAGGTCCTAGATCTAGTCCTATTTCTCCCCTTCATGGACAGACGGGGGCCCATATCTAGTCCTATGACTCTCCTCCATGGACAGACAGGGGCCCAGATCTAGTCCTATGTCTCCCCTTCATGGACAGATGAGGTCCTAGATCTAGTCCTAAGACTCCCTCCATGGACAGATGAGGTACTAGATCTAGTCCAAGGTCTCCCCTTCATGGACAGATGAGGTCCTAGATCTAGTCCTATGTCTCCCCTCCATGGACAGATGAGGTCCTAGATCTAGTCCAAGGTCTCCCCTTCATGGACAGACGGGGGCCCAGATCTAGTCCTATGTCTCTCCTCCATGGACAGACGGGGGCCCAGATCTAGTCCTATGTCTCCCCTTCATGGACAGATGAGGTCCTAGATCTAGTCCTATGTCTCCCCTCCATGGACAGGTGGGGGCCCAGATCTAGTCCTATGTCTCCCCTTCATGGACAGATGAGGTCCTATATCTAGTCCTATGTCTCCCCTTCATGGACAGACGGGGGCCCAGATCTAGTCCTATGTCTCCCCTTCATGGACAGACGGGGGCCCAGATCTAGTCCTATGTCTCCCCTTCATGGACAGATGAGGTCCTAGATCTAGTCCTATGTCTCCCCTTCATGGACAGACGGGGGCCCAGATCTAGTCCTATGTCTCTCCTCCATGGACAGACGGGGGCCCAGATCTAGTCCTAGGTCTCCCCTTCATGGACAGACGGGGGCCCAGATCTAGTCCTATGTCTCCCCTTCATGGACAGATGAGGTTCTAGATCTAGTCCTATGTCTCACCTTCATGGACAGACGGGGGCCCAGATCTAGTCCTATGTCTCCCCTTCATGGACAGATGAGGTCCTAGATCTAGTCCTATGTCTCCCCTTCATGGACAGATGAGGTCCTAGATCTAGTCCTATGTCTCCCCTTCATGGACAGACGGGGGCCCAGATCTAGTCCTATGACTCTCCTCCATGGACAGACGGGTGCCCAGATCTAGTCCTATGTCTCCCCTTCATGGACAGATGAGGTCCTAGATCTAGTCCTAAGACTCCCCTCCATGGACAGACGGGGGCCCTGATCTAGTCCTATGTCTCCCCTTCATGGACAGATGAGGTCCTAGATCTAGTCCTAAGACTCCCCTCCATGGACAGACGGGGGCCCAGATCTAGTCCTATGTCTCCCCTTCATGGACAGATGAGGTCCTAGATCTAGTCCTAAGACTCCCCTCCATGGACAGACAGGGGCCCAGATCTAGTCCTATGTCTCACCTCCATGGACAGACGGGGGCCCAGATCTAGTCCTATGTCTCCCCTCCATGGACATATGAGGTCCTAGATCTAGTCCTATGTCTCCCCTTCATGGACAGACGGGGGCCCAGATCTAGTCCTATGTCTCCCCTTCATGGACAGATGAGGTCCTAGATCTAGTCCTATGTCTCACCTTCATGGACAGACGGGGGCCCAGATCTAGTCCTATGACTCTCCTTCATGGACAGATGAGGTCCTAGATCTAGCCTTATGACTCTCCTCCATGGACAGACGGGGGCCCAGATCTAGCCTTATGACTCTCCTCCATGGACAGACGGGGGCCCAGATCTAGCCTTAGTACTCTCCCCTGTGGACAGACGAGGTCCTAGATATATTCATATGACCCTACTCCTTGTAAAGACAAGGTCCCAGATCTATTCTTATGTCTCTCCTCCAGAGAAGTTCCCATCTCTATTTGTCACTATTCTGAATCATCTGTGGGTATAAAATTCACATTCAGCTACTGAGCTCTGTACACAAGCTTTATTTTACAGAATAAGGGAGGCAAGAAAAGAAATATAGAATATACCTAGAGAATGGGGAGAGATTTACTAAAACTGGAGTACACAGAATCTGGTGCAGCTGTCTATGGTGGCCAATCCATTTCTAACTTCATCTTGTTCAATAAAGCTTTGACAATAAGTTCTAGAAGCCGATTGGCTGCCATGCACAGCTGCACCAGATTGTGTGTACATCATTTCAATGTCCTATATATACATGACGAATAATAACGGGAAGTTACTCTTGTCACCATACATTCCTATTAATGTCCTCCTCATGTCTATACTCTGAACCTTTCCCTCTAATTCCCCTCCCTGGCTAATCGATTGATGTGTGTGACCTCCTGCAGCCGATCGTTGTATCCAGAACATCTACCAGGAGTACTGTCTGGGTCAGGAGAGGGGGTACTCGGGTATAATGGCTGAGCTTCTACTACAAGCTGAGCTTCCACTCGACTCCATAAAGGCCAATATCACCGAACTGATGACGGGAGGAGTGGACACGGTAAGAGGAAATGTTTGGGTTCGGGAGACACAAATGGACCCTCTTAGTCCATGCTATACCCCTCAACTGCCTACTCCTCATTCTATACTCCAACCCCTCTGAACCAACCTTCTCAATCTGTACTGGAATCTCCTGCACCCCCTCCTCAATATTCCCTGTTCCCACACCCCCTTCTTTATTCTGTAATCAGCTCCCCCCCATACCCCCCCTCAGTCTTTACTCCAACCCCCTGCACCCCCTACAGAAGTTCTGACTCCCTATGTATTCCCCTCTTCCCATAGACGGCCATGCCATTACTCTTCACTCTCTTTGAGCTGGCTCGGAACCCCTCTGTGCAGAGAGAGTTGCGGGAAGAGATTCGGAAAGCAGAGGCCCAAAACCCCAATGACCTGAACCAGGTACTGAACTCCTTGCCTCTTCTGAAAGGAGCAATCAAAGAGACCCTTCGGTAAGTCTCTAGTGTCTGCAGTACGGAAACTTGGACCATGAATGAGGCCTGTCTGATGTGTTATTGTTGTCTGCAGGTTGTATCCTGTAGGGATCACCGTCCAGAGGCATCTGATCAAGGACATCGTTCTGCACAACTACCACATTCCTGCAGGGGTGAGGCACCTGGCATAACAATGCTTAGTACAGGGCATGGGGGAAGGAGGGGGCAATTCTGAGAGGTGGAGGGTTACAGCCGGATACACCCAGGTACAAACTGTCTGCAAAATACAATAGAAACAGGGGAGGGGAGGGTATCCCTGTTCTTATCACTCCTCTGGGGAGGGTGTTCCTGTTCTTATCACTCCTCTTGGGAGAGGAGGGTGTCCCTGTTCTTATCACTCCTCTGGGGAGGGGAGGGTGTCCCTGTTCTTATCACTCCTCTGGGGAGGGTATTCCTGTTCTTATCACTCCTCTTGGGAGAGGAGGGTGTCCCTGTTCTTTTCACTCCTCTGGGGAGGGGAGGGTGTCCCTGTTCTTATCACTCCTCTGGGGAGGGTATTCCTGTTCTTATCACTCCTCTTGGGAGGGGAGGGTGTCCCTGTTCTTATCACTCCTCTGGGGAGAGGAGGGTGTCCCTGTTCTTATCACTCCTCTGGGGAGGGGAGGGTGTCCCTGTTCTTATCACTCCTCTGGGGAGGGTGTTCCTGTTCTTATCACTCCTCTGGGGAGGGGAGGGTGTCCCTGTTCTTATCACTCCTCTGGGGAGGGGAGGGTGTCCCTGTTCTTACCACGCCTCTGGGGAGGGGAGGGTGTCACTGTTCTTATCACTCCTCTGGGGAGGGGAGGGTGTCCCTGTTCTTATCACTCCTCTGGGGAGGGGAGGGTGTCCCTGTTCTTATCACTCCTCTGGGGAGGGGAGGGTGTCCCTGTTCTTATCACACCTCTGAGGAGAGGAGGGCGTCCCTGTTCTTATCACTCCTCTGGGGAGGGGAGGGTGTCCCTGTTCTTATCACTTCTCTGGGGAGGGCGTCCCTGTTCTTATCACTCCTCTGGGGAGGGTGTCCCTGTTCTTATCACGCCTCTGGGGAGGGGAGGGTGTCCCTGTTCTTATCACTTCTCTGGGGAGGGCGTCCCTGTTCTTATCACTCCTCTGGGGAGGGCGTCCCTGTTCTTATCACTCCTCTGGGGAGGGGAGGGTGTCCCTGTTCTTATCACTCCTCTGGGGAGGGGAGGGTGTCCCTGTTCTTATCACTCCTCTGGGGAGAGGAGGGTGTCCCTGTTCTTATCACGCCTCTGGGGAGGGGAGAGTGTCCCTGTTCTTATCACTCCTTTGGGGAGGGGAGGGTGTCCCTGTTCTTATCACTCGTATGGAGAGGAGGGTGTCCCTGTTCTTATCACTCATCTTGGGAGAGGAGGGTGTGCCTGTTCTTATCACTCCCCTGGGAGGGTGTCCCTGTTCTAAAAACTCATCTGGGGAGAGAATGACGTCCCTATTCTTATCACACCTCTGGGGAAGGGAGAATGTCTCTTTTCTTATCACTTGTCTGGGGAGGAAAGGGTGTCCCTCCTCAAATAATTTAGCTGGGGCAGGAAGGGTGCCAATTTCTGATCACTTGACTCAGGAAGGGGAAGGTGTCCCTCCTGTAATAATTTGACTAGGGGGATTTCGCTCCTCTGATTACTCAACTGGGGAGGGGAGGGTGTCCCTCCTCTGATCGTTCAGCTGGGGGGGTATGGGTGTCCCTCCTCTGATCGTTCAGCTGGGGGGGTATGGGTGTCCCTCCTATGATCGTTCAGCTGGGGGGGGTATGGGTGTCCCTCCTCTGATCGTTCAGTTGGGGGGGTATGGGTGTCCCTCCTCTGATCGTTCAGCTGGGGGGGTATGGGTGTCCCTCCTCTGATCGTTCAGCTGGGGGGGGGGTATGGGCGTCCCTCCTCTGATCGCTCAGCTGGGGGGGGGGTATGGGTGTCCCTCCTCTGATCGTTCAGCGGGGGGGGGGTATGGGTGTCCCTCCTCTGATCGTTCAGCTGGGGGGGGGGGTATGGGTGTCCCTCCTCTGATCGTTCAGCTGGGGGGGGTATGGGTGTCCCTCCTCTGATCGCTCAGCTGGGGGGGGGTATGGGTGTCCCTCCTCTGATCGTTCAGCTGGGGGGGGGTATGGATGTCCCTCCTCTGATCGTTCAGCTGGGGGGGGGGGGGGGGGGGTATGGATGTCCCTCCTCTGATCGTTCAGCTGGGGGGGGTATGGGCGTCCCTCCTCTGATCGCTCAGCTGGGGGGGGTATGGGCGTCCCTCCTCTGATCGCTCAGCTGGGGGGGGGTATGGGTGTCCCTCCTCTGATCGTTCAGCTGGGGGGGGGGGGGGGGGGGGGGGTATGGATGTCCCTCCTCTGATCGTTCAGCTGGGGGGGTATGGGCGTCCCTCCTCTGATCGCTCAGCTGGGGGGGGGTATGGGCGTCCCTCCTCTGATCGCTCAGCTGGGGGGGGTATGGGTGTCCCTCCTCTGATCGTTCAGTTGGGGGGGGGGGGTGGTTGTCTCTCCTCTGAACGTTCAGCTGGGGGGGTATGGGCGTCCCTCCTCTGATCGTTCAGCGGGGGGGGGGGTATGGGTGTCCCTCCTCTGATCGTTCAGCTGGGGGGGGGGCGTCCCTCCTTTGATCGTTCAGCTGGGGGGGCCCTTCTGATCTCTCAGTTGTGTAATTAGATATCCTGTACAGCAGAAATGTGGACCAGCCTCTCCCTTGCCACATGCTGGCAGTACTAACTAGACTAAAAACATATAAAAAGTGTAAAATGATATAATAAATCCTGAATATGATAAATGAGGTCAGTGTACAGGGATCCCTGGGAAAGATGGGGGAAGGGGGGTTGGGATCCAGGGTTCTGCATGGAGTTTGTATGGTGTCCCTGCGTTTGGGCTCTTCTGGTTTCGGTCCGACGCGTTTCTTATAATATGTCAGTTTTATAACAATGTGAGAAATAATGAAGTCTATGAATCATGTTGTTGATGTTGTCCGTCCCGTCTTCAGACTCTGGTCCAGGTTGGATTGTACCCCATGGGGCGCAGCCCCCTCCTATTCCAGGATGCCCTGCGCTATGACCCCGCACGCTGGCTAAGACGGGAGGACACGAACTTTAAGGCGTTGGCGTTCGGCTTTGGTTCCCGGCAGTGTATTGGACGCAGGATCGCTGAGACGGAAATGGCCCTTTTCCTGATGCATGTGAGTGGGGGGGGGGGGGGGGGGAGGGGGTCATTCTGGGGACCCTGAGGAGGAATCTGGGGATAATTATGATAGGAAACCCATTGGCTAAGGAGGATACAGAACCTTCAGGAACTGGGCAATCTTCGTAATTTCTGGTTTGTTTAGGTCTCTTTCCTCAATGATCTCAGTTCTATCAGATCTGTCTGTCTGTCCTTCTCCATTAGATCCATCAGTTTGACCATTGCCGTAGATCTCTGTCCTCCTCCATTAGGTCCATCAGTCTGTCCATCACTGTTAGGGCTCTGTCTTGGGTGCCCTCAGTTCTGTCAGGTCTGTCCATCTGTCCTCCTTTATTAGGTCCATCAGTCTGTCCATCTGTCCTCCTTCATTAGGTCCATCTGTCTGTCCATCACTGTTAGGGCTCTGTCTTGGGTGCCCTCAGTTCTGTCAGGTCTGTCCATTTGTCCTCCTTCATTAGGTCCATCTGTCTGTCCATCACTGTTAGGGCTCTGTCTTGGGTGCCCTCAGTTCTGTCAGGTCTGTCCATCTGTCCTCCTTTATTAGGTCCATCTGTCTGTCCATCATGGTCAGGTCTTTGTCCTCAGCACTCTCAGTTCTATTAAGTCTGTCCATCTGTCCTCCTCCATTAGATCCATCAGTCTGTCCACCACTATTAGGTCTCTGTCCTCCTCTATTAGGTCCATAAGTGTCACAGACTTGGCCGGGACAGAGGCTTTTGGAGAGGATTGAATGCCGGCCTCTTGCCTTCTGATTATGGGCCCTGGATTGTAAGGGAGCAATACTCTTTGCGAGGTGATTGAGAAATCCAGTCTGATCTCTACTAATCGGACTCAATCTTGTATATTGTCTCATTTTGTTGTGGACTCTTTGCTGTGATCGTTTGGGGTGTGGCTGTATTCCAATGTTATATTGTGTCTGTCTGCCATGGATACTATGGGATGTTTATTTCTATAGAGGGAGGGGGGGTTCCAAAACGACTTTAACCCCTTTCATACTCGGGGTGTCGTTACAATAAGTCTGCCCATTAGACATGCGCACAACAAAAAAATTTGTTTATTTTCGTTTCGTTTTTTTCGTTTCCGTTGATTCGTAACGATTCGTACGTCGTCGTTGTTCGTATTCGTACATTCGTAAGTCGTCGTTGTTCGTATTCGTAACGATTCGTACATTCGTAAGTCGTCGTTGTTCGTATTCGTAACGATTCGTACATTTGTAAGAGTTATTTTTCGTTGATTCGTTTTTTCGTTAGTTTAATTTTCGTTTATTCGAAATTCGGACGCATTCGTAGTTATTCGTAACATTCGTAACATTCGTAGATTCGTAATCGGAGCATAATTCATAATGTTATGTAATGTGTATGCTATTATTACATTTTAATAATTTACGAATCGAAAAAAAAAAAAAATAAAAGTTACGAATCGAAAAAAAAAAAGTTACGAATCGAAAAAAAAAAAGTTACGAATGTACGAATTTTTTTGTTCAATCCATTCGAAGCACGTTAAGCAGCACCATTGTAAGGGACACGGAAAATTACCAATTCAACAAAAAAAAAGTTACGAATGTACGAATTTTTTCGTTCATTTTCGTTGTTCCTTTTTTAGTTTTTCGGATTTTCGTTGTTTGGTTTTTCGGATTTTCGTTGCTTTTCGGATTCGTACGATTCGAACGATTTGTTCATTCGTACGAAAACGAACGAACGAAAAAAAAGAAAAAAAACAAAAAACGAAACGAATTGCACATGTCTACTGCCCATCACTATTAGGTCTCTGTCCTCAGTACTCTAGTTCAAAGGTATGTCCATCTGTCCTCCTTAATTAGGTCCATTAGTCTGTCCATCTGCTCTCTTCCAATACATCCATCAGTTTGTTAATTGCCATAGACCTCTGTCCTCATCGCTCTCGGCTCTATCCATCAGTCCAACTCTCCTAGCTCCATCTATCAGTCCATCACCATTGGGTCTCTGTCCTCAGTGATATTAGTTCTATCAGCTCTGTCCAGTCCTCCTCCATTAGATCCATCAGTTTGTCCATTGACATAGATCTCCTTCCTCTGCGCTCTCGACCCTGTCTATCTGTTCAACTCTCCTAGCACCATCTGTCTGTCCATCACCATCCCTGGAGGAGGAATCTGGGGATAACTATGATGGGGAGCACCTGAATCAGGAAAGTCATTAGCTGATGGGTGTGACGAAACGTCCCTACACTCGGCTTGAGTGCTTTCGTCATATACCACTTCCTCCCAGTCTGAATATAGATATCAGATATTCCAACCACTCCCAAGCATAAAACAAGACGACACTTGTTTAGTGCTGACATGGACTGATTTATTAGAACCAAAATGACAAGTATTTATAATACAGTAGAAGAGGAGATCCCCCCCCCCTCCTGCTCATATTACTCTAACAATACACCTGTAAAAAATTAACATGAGCTAATTAACTAATCTCTTTAAGCAGCCGATGTGACTCTGTGCCCATCAGGATTTCACTACAGGTCAGACTTGTTATCACCAAGCTTCACACAGTAGATTATACATTATCATAAGTACAACCACAAGACATTTTGTCCTAATAGCAGGAGCTCCACTAGGAGTCGGCCCGTCTCCAACATTGTACAGAGGACAATGTGATCAGCTCTCTCAATTAAATCTTGAGTTCATCAACAAACTAAGAATAGTCTTTACATATATCCTGGGAGATATTATGGATAAATATTACTTACATTTTAAGTAATCCAAGATATATTTTCTCACTCACCCTGTGCCAGGATGGCACAGGGTGACTTAGACATAAGAGGTGCATGGGGAGCTGAAACATGGGTTTCCCAACCTTTCCAAGGGATTCTGGGTTCCATGCACCCTCCCGTCACAATGAGAATATAGCACTTTCAGGAACGAGGTGATCTTCGTAATTTTCTGCTCTTTCACCTTTAGGCCTCGGAACTCAGTGTTCTGAGTTCTGTCAGGTTTGTCTTTCTGTTCTTCTTCATTAGACCCGCCGCCTGTTGATCACCATAGATGTCTGTCCACCACAATCTCAGCTGTGTCAGCTCTGTCCATCTGTCCTTCTCTGTCCTTCTCCATTAGGTCCATCAGTCTATCCATCACTGTTATGCCTCTACCATCAGTACTCTCAGTCTGTCAGCTCGATCCATCAGTCTGTCCATCACGATTATTATTACCTCAGCTCTCTCAGCTCTGTCCGGTCTGTCCTCCTCCATTAGATCCATCAATCTGTCCATCTGTCTGTCCTTCTCTGTTAGGTCTCTGCCCTCAATTCTGTCCATCTGCCCTTCTCTGCTAGGTCCATCACTATTAGGTCTCTGTCCTCCTCCATTAGACCCATCAGTCTGTCCATCACTATTAGGTCTCTGTCCTCCTCCATTAGACCCATCAGTCTGTCCATCACTGTTAGATCTCTGCCCTCAGTTCTCTCAGCTCTGTCCATCTGTCCTCCATTAGATCTATCAGTCTGTCCATCACTGTTAGGTCTCTGTCCTCAGTTCTCTCAGCTCTGTCCATCTGTCCTCCATTAGATCTATCAGTCTGTCCATCACTGTTAGATCTCTGCCCTCAGTTCTCTCAGCTCTGTCCATCTGTCCTCCATTAGATCTATCAGTCTGTCCATCACTGTTAGATCTCTGCCCTCAGTTCTCTCAGCTCTGTCCATCTGTCCTCCATTAGACCCATCAGTCTGTCCTTCTCTGTTAGGTCTCTGCCCTCAATTCTGTCCATCTGCCCTTCTCTGCTAGGTCCATCACTATTAGGTCTCTGTCCTCCTCCATTAGACCCATCAGTCTGTCCATCACTATTAGGTCTCTGTCCTCCTCCATTAGACCCATCAGTCTGTCCATCACTGTTAGATCTCTGCCCTCAGTTCTCTCAGCTCTGTCCATCTGTCCTCCATTAGATCTATCAGTCTGTCCATCACTGTTAGGTCTCTGTCCTCAGAACTCTCAGCTCTGTCAGGTCAGATATGTATATTTTTCTGTCTCTGCAGATGTTGAAGAATTTCCAGATAGACACGGTGAGCAAAGATGACATAAAGACAGTATTTGGATTTATCCTAATGCCGGAGAAGCCGCCTCTTCTCACCTTCAGACCGATCTAACATCAGGAGCCCCTCATCTCCCGACATTGGAGCCCCGGCCAATCCCAGCCTGCAGTACAGATTGTGAGCTCTTGTGGGCAAGGCTCGTTCTTTATATCATGTATATGGAATGATGTTTACCTCCAGTGCAATAATTATACTGAGATTTATAATAAACGTTGTATCATAGATTCAGACTGACTTTCCTTTGTCTACATAGAAGAGACCGTCACCCGGCCATCTACATAGAATAGACCGTTCACCGGCCATCTACATAGAATAGACCGTCACCCGGCCATCTACATAGAATAGACCGTCACCCGGCCATCTACATAGAATAGACCGTCACCCGGCCATCTACATAGAATAGACCGTCACCCGGCCATCTACATAGATTAGACCGTCACCCGGCCATCTACATAGAATAGACCGTCACCCGGCCATCTACATAGAATAGACCGTCACCCGGCCATCTACATAGAATAGACCGTCACCCGGCCATCTACATAGAATAGACCGTCACCCGGCCATCTACATAGATTAGACCGTCACCCGGCCATCTACATAGAATAGACCGTCACCCGGCCATCTACATAGAATAGACCGTCACCCGGCCATCTACATAGAATAGACCGTCACCCGGCCATCTACATAGAATAGACCGTCACCCGGCCATCTACATAGAATAGACCGTCACCGGCCATCTACATAGAATAGACCGTCACCCGGCCATCTACATAGAATAGACCGTCACCCGGCCATCTACATAGAATAGACCGTCACCCGGCCATCTACATAGAAGAGACCGTCACCGGCCATCTACATAGATTAGACCGTCACCCGGCCATCTACATAGAATAGACCGTCACCCGGCCATCTACATAGATTAGACCGTCACCCGGCCATCTACATAGATTAGACCGTCACCCGGCTATCTACATAGAACAGACCGTCACCCGGCCATCTACATAGAACAGACCGTCACCCGGCCATCTACATAGAACAGACCGTCACCCGGCCATCTACATAGAACAGACCGTCACCCGGCCATCTACATAGAATAGACCGTCACCCGGCCATCTACATAGAATAGACCGTCACCCGGCCATCTACATAGAATAGACCGTCACCGGCCATCTACATAGAATAGACCGTCACCCGGCCATCTACATAGATTAGACCGTCACCCGGCCATCTACATAGATTAGACCGTCACCCGGCTATCTACATAGAACAGACCGTCACCCGGCCATCTACATAGAACAGACCGTCACCCGGCCATCTACATAGAATAGACCGTCACCCGGCCATCTACATAGAATAGACCGTCACCCGGCCATCTACATAGAATAGACCGTCACCCGGCCATCTACATAGAATAGACCGTCACCCGGCCATCTACATAGAATAGACCGTCACCCGGCCATCTACATAGAATAGACCGTCACCCGGCCATCTACATAGAATAGACCGTCACCCGGCAATCTACATAGAACAGACCGTCACCCGGCCATCTACATAGATTAGACCGTCACCCGGCCATCTACATAGATTAGACCGTCACCCGGCCATCTACATAGAATAGACCGTCACCCGGCCATCTACATAGATTAGACCGTCACCCGGCCATCTACATAGAAGAGACCGTCACCCGGCCATCTACATAGAATAGACCGTCACCCGGCCATCTACATAGAACAGACCGTCACCCGGCCATCTACATAGATTAGACCGTCACCCGGCCATCTACATAGATTAGACCGTCACCCGGCCATCTACATAGAATAGACCGTCACCCGGCCATCTACATAGAAGAGACCGTCACCCGGCCATCTACATAGAATAGACTGTCACCCGGCCATCTACATAGAATAGACCGTCACCCGGCCATCTACATAGAATAGACCGTCACCCGGCCATCTACATAGAATAGACCGTCACCGGCCATCTACATAGAATAGACCGTCACCCGGCCATCTACATAGATTAGACCAGGGTTCCTTGAGCACTGACCACCAATGTAAGGAACATTCTTCTCACTGATCACCAATGTAAGGAACATTCTTCTCACTGATCACCAATGTAAGGAACATTCTTCCCACTGATCACCAATGTAAGGAACATTCTTCTCACTGATCCCCAATGTAAGGAACATTCTTCTCACTGATCACCAATGTAAGGAACATTCTTCCCACTGATCACCAATGTAAGGAACATTCTTCCCACTGATCACCAATGTAAGGAACATTCTTCTCATGATCACCAATGTAAGGAACATTCTTCTCACTGATCACCAATGTAAGGAACATTCTTCTCACTGATCACCAATGTAAGGGACATTCTTCCCACTGATCACCAATGTAAGGAACATTCTTCTCACTGATCACCAATGTAAGGGACATTCTTCCCACTGATCACCAATGTAAGGTACATTCTTCTCACTGATCACCAATGTAAAGAACATTCTTCCCACTGATCACCAATGTAAGGAACATTTTCCCACTGATCACCAATGTAAGGAACATTCTTCTCACTGATCACCAATGTAAGGAACATTCTTCTCACTGATCACCAATGTAAGGAACATTCTTCTCACTGATCACCAATGTAAGGAACATTCTTCCCACTGATCACCAATGTAAGGAACATTCTTCCCACTGATCACCAATGTAAGGAACATTCTTCCCACTGATCACAAATGTAAGGAACATTCTTATCACTGATCACCAATGTAAGGAACATTCTTCTCACTGATCACCAATGTAAGGAACATTCTTCTCACTGATCACCAATGTAAGGAACATTCTCCCCACTGATCACCAATGTAAGGAACATTCTTCTCACTGATCACCAATGTAAGGAACATTCTTCTCAATGATCACCAATGTAAGGAACATTCTTCCCACTGATCACCAATGTTAAGGAACATTCTTCTCACTGATCACCAATGTAAGGAAACATTCTTCTCACTGATCACAATGTAAGGAACATTCTTCCCACTGATCACCAATGTAAGGAACATTCTTCTCACTGACCACCAATGTAAGGAACATTCTTCCCACTGATCACCAATGTAAGGAACATTCTTCCCACTGATCACCAATGTAAAGAACATTCTTCCCACTGATCACCAATGTAAGGAACATTCTTCCCACTGATCACCAATGTAAGGAACATTCTTCCCACTGATCACCAATGTAAGAAACATTCTTCCCACTGATCACCAATGTAAGGAACATTCTTCTCACTGATCACCAATGTAAGGAACATTCTTCCCACTGATCACCAATGTAAGGAACATTCTTCTCACTGATCACCAATGTAAGGAACATTCTTCCCACTGATCACCAATGTAAGGAACATTCTTCCCACTGATCACCAATGTAAGGAACATTCTTCCCACTGATCACCAATGTAAGGAACATTCTTCCCACTGATCACCAATGTAAGGAACATTCTTCTCACTGATCACCAATGTAAGGAACATTCTTCTCACTGATCACCAATGTAAGGAACATTCTTCCCACTGATCACCAATGTAAGGAACATTCTTCCCACTGATCACCAATGTAATGGAACATTCTTCTCACTGATCACCAATGTAAAGAACATTCTTCCCACTGATCACCAATGTAAGGAACATTCTTCCCACTGATCACCAATGTAAGGAACATTCTTCTCACTGATCACCAATGTAAGGAACATTCTTCTCACTGATCACCAATGTAAGGAACATTCTTCCCACTGATCACCAATGTAAGGGACATTCTTCTCACTGATCACCAATGTAAGGGACATTCTTCCCACTGATCACCAATGTAAGGAACATTCTTCCCACTGATCACCAATGTAAGGAACATTCTTCCCACTGATCACCAATGTAAGGAACATTCTTCCACTGATCACCAATGTAAGGAAACATTCTTCCCACTGATCACCAATGTAAGGAACATTCTTCTCACTGATCACCAATGTAAGGAACATTCTTCTCACTGATCACCAATGTAAGGAACATTCTTCTCACTGATCACCAATGTAAGGGACATTCTTCCACTGATCACCAATGTAAGGAACATTCTTCCCACTGATCACCAATGTAAGGAACATTCTTCTCACTGATCACCAATGTAAGGGACATTCTTCCCACTGATCACCAATGTAAGGAACATTCTTCTCACTGATCACCAATGTAAAGAACATTCTTCCCACTGTTCACCAATGTAAGGAACATTCTTCCCACTGATCACCAATGTAAGGAACATTCTTCTCACTGATCACCAATGTAAGGAACATTCTTCTCACTGATCACCAATGTAAGGAACATTCTTCCCACTGATCACCAATGTAAGGGACATTCTTCCACTGATCACCAATGTAAGGAACATTCTTCCACTGATCACCAATGTAAGGACATTCTTCTCACTGATCACCAATGTAAGGAACATTCTTCCCACTGATCACCAATGTAAGGAACATTCTTCCCACTGATCACCAATGTAAGGAACATTCTTCTCACTGATCACCAATGTAAGGAACATTCTTCTCACTGATCACCAATGTAAGGAACATTCTTCCCACTGATCACCAATGTAAGGAACATTCTTCTCACTGATCACCAATGTAAGGAACATTCTTCTCACTGATCACCAATGTAAGGAACATTCTTCTACTGATCACCAATGTAAGGAACATTCTTCTCACCGATCACCAATGTAAGGAACATTCTTCTCACCGATCACCAATGTAAGGAACATTCTTCTCACTGATCACCAATGTAAGGAACATTCTTCCCACTGATCACCAATGTAAGGAACATTCTTCCCACTGATCACCAATGTAAGGAACATTCTTCTCACTGCTCACCAATGTAAGGAACATTCTTCCCACTGATCACCAATGTAAGGAACATTCTTCTCACTGGCTTCCAATGTAAGGAACATTCTTCTCACTGATCACCAATGTAAGGAACATTCTTCTCACTGACCACCAATGTAAGGAACATTCTTCCCACTGATGACCAATGTAAGGAACATTCTTCTCACTGATCACCAATGTAAGGAACATTCTTCTCACTGACCACCAAATGTAAAGGACATTCTTCCACTGATCACCAATGTAAGGAACATTCTTCTCACTGATCACCAATGTAAGGAACATTCTTCCCACTGATCACCAATGTAAGGAAACTTCTTCTCACTGATCACCAATGTAAGGAACATTCTTCCCACTGATCACCAATGTAAGGAACATTCTTCCTCACTGATCACCAATGTAAGGAACATTCTTCTCACTGATCACAATGTAAGGAACATTCTTCTCACTGATCACCAATGTAAGGAACATTCTTCTCACTGATCACCAATGTAAGGAACATTCTTCCCACTGATCACCAATGTAAGGAACATTCTTCTCATGATCACCAATGTAAGGAACATTCTTCCCACTGATCACCAATGTAAGGAACATTCTTCCACTGATCACCAATGTAAGGGAACATTCTTCCCACTGATCACCAATGTAAGGAACATTCTTCCACTGATCACCAATGTAAGGAACATTCTTCCCACCTGATCACCAATGTAAGGAACATTCTTCCACTGATCACCAATGTAAGGAACATTCTTCCCACTGATCACCAATGTAAGGAACATTCTTCCACTGATCACCAATGTAAGGAACATTCTTCTCACTGATCACCAATGTAAGGAACATTTCTTCTCACTGATCACCAATGTAAGGAACATTCTTCTCACTGATCACCAATGTAAGGAACATTCTTCCCACTGATCACCAATGTAAGGAACATTCTTCTCACTGATCACCAATGTAAGGAACATTCTTCCCACTGATCACCAATGTAAGGAACATTCTTCCCACTGATCACCAATGTAAGGAACATTCTTCTCACTGATCACCAATGTAAGGAACATTCTTCTCATGATCACCAATGTAAGGAACATTCTTCTCACTGATCACCAATGTAAGGAACATTCTTCACACTGATCACCAAATGTAAGGAACATTCTTCTCACTGATCACCAATGTAAGGAACATTCTTCTCACTGATCACCAATGTAAGGAAACATTCTTCCCACTGATCACCAATGTAAGGAACATTCTTCTCACTGATCACCAATGTAAGGATACATTCTTCTCACTGATCACCAATGTAAGGAACATTCTTCCCACTGATCACCAATGTAAGGAACATTCTTCCACTGATCACCAATGTAAGGAACATTCTTCCCACTGATCACCAATGTAAGGAACATTCTTCTCACTGATCACCAATGTAAGGAACATTCTTCCCACTGATCACCAATGTAAGGAACATTCTTCCCACTGATCACCAATGTAAGGAACATTCTTCTCACTGATCACCAATGTAAGGAACATTCTTCCCACTGATCACCAATGTAAGGAACATTCTTCTCACTGATCACCAATGTAAGGAACATTCTTCCCACTGATCACCAATGTAAGGAACATTCTTCCCACTGATCACCAATGTAAGGAACATTCTTCTCACTGATCACCAATGTAAGGAACATTCTTCTCACTGATCACCAATGTAAGGAACATTCTTCTCACTGATCACCAATGTAAGGAACATTCTTCCACTGATCACCAATGTAAGGAACATTCTTCTCACTGATCACCAATGTAAGGAACATTCTTCTCACTGATCACCAATGTAAGGAACATTCTTCCCACTGATCACCAATGTAAGGAACATTCTTCCCACTGATCACCAATGTAAGGAACATTCTTCTCACTGATCACCAATGTAAGGAACATTCTTCTCACTGATCACCAATGTAAGGAACATTCTTCCCACTGATCACCAATGTAAGGAACATTCTTCTCACTGATCACCAATGTAAGGAACATTCTTCTCACTGATCACCAATGTAAGGAACATTCTTCACACTGATCACCAATGTAAGGAACATTCTTCTCACTGATCACCAATGTAAGGAACATTCTTCCCACTGATCACCAATGTAAGGAACATTCTTCTCACTGATCACCAATGTAAGGAACATTCTTCCCACTGATCACCAATGTAAGGAACATTCTTCCCACTGATCACCAATGTAAGGAACATTCTTCCCACTGATCACCAATGTAAGGAACATTCTTCCCACTGATCACCAATGTAAGGAACATTCTTCTCACTGATCACCAATGTAAGGAACATTCTTCCCACTGATCACCAATGTAAGGAACATTCTTCTCACTGATCACCAATGTAAGGAACATTCTTCCCACTGATCACCAATGTAAGGAACATTCTTCCACTGATCACCAATGTAAGGAACATTCTTCCCACTGATCACCAATGTAAGGAACATTCTTCCCACTGATCACCAATGTAAGGAACATTCTTCTCACTGATCACCAATGTAAGGAACATTCTTCCCACTGATCACCAATGTAAGGAACATTCTTCCCACTGATCACCAATGTAAGGAACATTCTTCCCACTGATCACCAATGTAAGGAACATTCTTCCACTGATCACCAATGTAAGGAACATTCTTCCCACTGATCACCAATGTAAGGAACATTCTTCTCACTGATCACCAATGTAAGGAACATTCTTCTCACTGATCACCAATGTAAGGAACATTCTTCCCACTGATCACCAATGTAAGGAACATTCTTCCCACTGATCACCAATGTAAGGAACATTCTTCTCACTGATCACCAATGTAAGGAACATTCTTCCCACTGATCACCAATGTAAGGAACATTCTTCTCACTGATCACCAATGTAAGGAACATTCTTCTCACTGATCACCAATGTAAGGAACATTCTTCCCACTGATCACCAATGTAAGGAACATTCTTCTCACTGATCACCAATGTAAGGAACATTCTTCTCACTGATCACCAATGTAAGGAACATTCTTCTCCACTGATCACCAATGTAAGGAACATTCTTCTCACTGATCACCAAATGTAAGGAACATTCTTCCACTGATCACCAATGTAAGGAACATTCTTCTCACTGATCACCAATGTAAGGAACATTCTTCCCACTGATCACCAATGTAAGGAACATTCTTCCACTGATCACCAATGTAAGGAACATTCTTCCCACTGATCACCAATGTAAGGAACATTCTTCTCACTGATCACCAATGTAAGGAACATTCTTCTCACTGATCACCAATGTAAGGAACATTCTTCTCACTGATCACCAATGTAAGGAACATTCTTCCACTGATCACCAATGTAAGGAACATTCTTCCCACTGATCACCAATGTAAGGAACATTCTTCTCACTGATCACCAATGTAAGGAACATTCTTCTCACTGATCACCAATGTAAGGAACATTCTTCTCCACTGATCACCAATGTAAGGAACATTCTTCTCACTGATCACCAATGTAAGGAACATTCTTCCCACTGATCACCAATGTAAGGAACATTCTTCCACTGATCACCAATGTAAGGAACATTCTTCTCACTGATCACCAATGTAAGGAACATTCTTCACACTGATCACCAATGTAAGGAACATTCTTCCACTGATCACCAATGTAAGGAACATTCTTCCACTGATCACCAATGTAAGGAACATTCTTCTCACTGATCACCAATGTAAGGAACATTCTTCCCACTGATCACCAATGTAAGGAACATTCTTCCCACTGATCACCAATGTAAGGAACATTCTTCCACTGATCTCCAATGTAAGGAACATTCTTCCCACTGATCACCAATGTAAGGAACATTCTTCCCACTGATCACCAATGTAAGGAACATTCTTCCCACTGATCACCAATGTAAGGAACATTCTTCCCACTGATCACCAATGTAAGGAACATTCTTCCACTGATCACCAATGTAAGGAACATTCTTCCCACTGATCACCAATGTAATGAACATTCTTCTCACTGATCACCAATGTAAGGAACATTCTTCCCACTGATCACCAATGTAAGGACATTCTTCTCACTGATCACCAATGTAAGGAACATTCTTCCCACTGATCACCAATGTAAGGAACATTCTTCCCACTGATCACCAATGTAAGGAACATTCTTTCCACTGATCACCAATGTAAGGAACATTCTTCCCACTGATCACCAATGTAAGGAACATTCTTCTCACTGATCACCAATGTAAGGAACATTCTTCTCACTGATCACCAATGTAAGGAACATTCTTCTCACTGATCACCAATGTAAGGAACATTCTTCCCACTGATCACCAATGTAAGGAACATTCTTCCCACTGATCACCAATGTAAGGAAACATTCTTCTCACTGATCACCAATGTAAGGAACATTCTTCTCACTGATCACCAATGTAAGGAACATTCTTCTCACTGATCACCAATGTAAGGAACATTCTTCTCACTGATCACCAATGTAAGGAACATTCTTCTCACTGATCACCAATGTAAGGAACATTCTTCACACTGATCACCAATGTAAGGAACATTCTTCCACTGATCACCAATGTAAGGAACATTCTTCCCACTGATCACCAATGTAAGGAACATTCTTCTCACTGATCACCAATGTAAGGAACATTCTTCTCACTGATCACCAATGTAAGGAACATTCTTCTCACTGATCACCAATGTAAGGAACATTCTTCTCAATGATCACCAATGTAAGGAACATTCTTCTCACTGATCACCAATGTAAGGAACATTCTTCCACTGATCACCAATGTAAGGAACATTCTTCCACTGATCACCAATGTAAGGAACATTCTTCTCACTGATCACCAATGTAAGGAACATTCTTCTCACTGATCACCAATGTAATGAACATTCTTCTCACTGATCACCAATGTAAGGAACATTCTTCCCACTGATCACCAATGTAAGGAACATTCTTCCCACTGATCACCAATGTAAGGAACATTCTTCTCACTGATCACCAATGTAAGGAACATTCTTCCCACTGATCACCAATGTAAGGAACATTCTTCCCACTGATCACCAATGTAAGGAACATTCTTCTCACTGATCACCAATGTAAGGAACATTCTTCTCACTGATCACCAATGTAAGGAACATTCTTCCCACTGATCACCAATGTAAGGAACATTCTTCACACTGATCACCAATGTAAGGAACATTCTTCCACTGATCACCAATGTAAGGAACATTCTTCTCACTGATCACCAATGTAAGGGAACATTCTTCTCACTGATCACCAATGTAAGGAACATTCTTCCCACTGACCACCAATGTAAGGAACATTCTTCTCACTGATCACCAATGTAAGGAACATTCTTCTCACTGATCACCAATGTAAGGAACATTCTTCCCACTGATCACCAATGTAAGGAACATTCTTCTCACTGATCACCAATGTAAGGAACATTCTTCCCACTGATCACCAATGTAAGGAACATTCTTCTCACTGATCACCAATGTAAGGAACATTCTTCTCACTGATCACCAATGTAAGGAACATTCTTCCCACTGATCACCAATGTAAGGAACATTCTTCTCACTGATCACCAATGTAAGGAACATTCTTCTCACTGATCACCAATGTAAGGAACATTCTTCCCACTGATCACCAATGTAAGGAACATTCTTCCCACTGATCACCAATGTAAGGAACATTCTTCCCACTGATCACCAATGTAAGGAACATTCTTCTCACTGATCACCAATGTAAGGAACATTCTTCCCACTGATCACCAATGTAAGGAACATTCTTCTCACTGATCACCAATGTAAGGAACATTCTTCTCACTGATCACCAATGTAAGGAACATTCTTCTCACTGATCACCAATGTAAGGAACATTCTTCTCACTGATCACAAATGTAAGGAACATTCTTCCCACTGATCACCAATGTAAGGAACATTCTTCTCACTGATCACCAATGTAAGGAACATTCTTCCCACTGATCACCAATGTAAGGAACATTCTTCTCACTGGCCTCCAATGTAAGGAACATTCTTCTCACCGATCACCAATGTAAGGGAACATTCTTCCCACTGATCACCAATGTAAGGAACATTCTTCCCACTGATCACCAATGTAAGGAACATTCTTCCCACTGATCACCAATGTAAGGAACATTCTTCCCACTGATCACCAATGTAAGGAACATTCTTCTCACTGGCTTCCAATGTAAGGAACATTCTTCTCACTGATCACCAATGTAAGGAACATTCTTCTCACTGACCACCAATGTAAGGAACATTCTTCCCACTGATCACCAATGTAAGGAACATTCTTCTCACTGACACCAATGTAAGGAACATTCTTCTCACTGACCACCAATGTAAGGAACATTCTTCTCACTGATCACCAATGTAAGGAACATTCTTCTCACTGATCACCAATGTAAGGAACATTCTTCCCACTGATCACCAATGTAAGGAACATTCTTCTCACTGATCACCAATGTAAGGAACATTCTTCTCACTGATCACCAATGTAAGGAACATTCTTCCCACTGATCACCAATGTAAGGAACATTTTTGGCCACAACCATAAACTCTACATTTGGAGAGGAGTCAAGGCCTATGATGAAAGGTAACCATCCCTACTGTGAAACACGGAGGTGGGTCGCTGATGTTTTGGGGATGTGCGAGATACAAAGGCACAGGAAATTTGGGCAAAATTGATGGCAAGATGAATGCAGAATGTTATCAAAAAATACTGGAGGAACATTTGCATTCATCAGCCAGGAAGCTGCACATGCGATGTACTTGGACATTCCAACATGACAATGATCCAAAACACAAGGCCAAGTCGATCTGTCATTGGCTACAGCAGAATAAAGTGAAGGTCCTGGAGTGGCCAATCTCAGTCTCCTGACCTCAATATCATTGGAGCCCCTCTGGGGAGATCTCAGACGTGCCGTTCATTTACAGGAACTGGAGGCTTTTTACCAAGAGGAACCATCTGAGATAAAGAGCCTCATCCACAAATACCACAAAAGACTTCAAGCTGTCATTTGGGGCAAAGGGGGCAATACACGGTAATTAGAACTGGGGTATGTAAACTTTTGATCAGGGTCATTTGGGAAGTTTCTGTCGTGATTATGATTTAAAAAGAGTAAAGACAGTTGATTGATAATAAATGGCTTCAGACAAACACTAATCATGAGTGAGAGAAACGTTTTTTGTGTTATTCATATTCTCTGAGAAATGGCCAAGAAATCGTCAATTCTGCCAGGGTATGTAAACTTTTGAGCACAACTGTATATGTGAATTGAGTATTTAATTCTTGGGAGCAGCGGCACCTACACATATATCAAATGATATATATATATATCAAATCAAATGTATTTTTTCATATATATATATATATATAAACATACACCAAATTTTTTGGTGTTATTATCACAATTATGTTGACATTACTACCCTGATAACCAGTGATGTAAGAAACTGAGTTAAAATAAACTGAGTTACATAACGGAGTTACTTTAGAGGGTAACGAGTATCTAACTGATTACTTTTCCCCTCATGGTAACTCAGTTCCCATTACTTTGGCTTAGTTACCCCAATTACATCTACCGCCACTAGATGGCAGTAGTGTAATTCCGGTGTCCTGCCGAAAAAGTTCCCCCGCCAGATAAGGACCCCCCTGTACTGCGCAGGCGCAGGGCTTGCGCAGTACGAAGGACTACGGAGCTTCCGAAAATTGCCGAACCTAAACAGCTCTGAGTGAACTCTACACCGCGCAGGCGCAGTTAACATGTAATTGTATGAGGCGATGCCGCACGCTCCTGATGCTCGTGCTACTCGGCAATGGGCGTCTATCTTGTAACTAAGGGGCGGGTCTAGTATTACTGTTACCAAGGGGCGCATTTATTATTATTGTTATATATCGAGCTCCGCCCATTAATTTAACATTCACCCTCTTCTGTAGCCATCCGCCCCTTACACGATATAATAATAATAGACCGCCCCTTACACAATATAATAATAATAGACCCGCCCCTTACACGATATAATAATAATAGACCGCCCCTTACACGATATAATAATAATAGACCCGCCCCTTACACCATATAATAATAATAGACCCGCCCCTTACACCATATAATAATAATAGACCCGCCCCTTGCACCATATAATAATAATAGACCCGCCCCTTACACGATATAATAATAGACCCGCCCCTTGCTTACACGCTATAACAGATCTGCCCCTTGGTTAGAGTAATAATAGAGCAGCCCCTTGTGGTTACACGATATATAACAATAATAAATGCCCCCCTTGGTTACAGTAATACTAGACCCGCCCCTTAGTTACACGTATAGAATATTTAAAAAAAATGTCAGTTACTTTGCTGAGTAACTAATTACTTTTCCAATGTAGTAACTGAGTTACTAACGCAATTACTTTTTGGGAGAAGTCATTTGTAACTAATTACTTTTTTAAAGTAAGGTGACCGACACTGGTGATAAGCACAAAATATTTTTACTATAATCCAATGTACGCACCAAGCGGCTTCTTCTTACTTATGGCCTTGAAAAGTCCAATTGCTCTTCGTTTCACAAGTTCCCACCACTCCGACTTACTGCTGCAAAAGTCCAGAATAGAAACCTGTGCCTGAAAAAAATCCCCAAAGGATTGTCTTCCCTCTTCATCTTCCAGGAGAGCCGAATTCAGTCTCCAGGTACCCCTTCCCCTGGGTGGAGTGTCCGAGGCATTCAGAGTCACAGACATCATACAGTGGCCAGAGAACTCCACCGCCCTCCACTCAGGAGCCGAGGAAGCGGAGTTCTCCTTTATCTATCCTACTCGGACTATTCCCTCTCTGAAATGTGAATCCCGTGCTGCCAGGGCAGTGCCCAATATGCACATCTACCATCTATCTATCTATCACCATATCTCTAAGGAAAACGCTATCGTAACCCAGCCTGCCTATGGAGCCTCTCCTGTCTTCAGGCCTAATTATGGTGTTAAAGTCACCTCCAAAGACAACCTGCTGGGACGTAAAAAGGAAGGGCTCGATCTCTGTGAGGAGGCATTTCCTGACCCATTTTGACTGCGGTCCATAGATATTAAAGCGGTGTTCCGGCCGAAATTATACTTTTTAAATAAAAATACCCCTATAATACACAAGCTTAATGTATTCTAGTAAAGTTAGTCTGTAAACTAAGGTCTGTTTTGTTAGTTTTTAGCAGTAGTTTGTTATTTTATAAACTTGCAGCAGGCCGTGGCCATCTTAACTGTGGGCATCTGAAGCCAGACTGTATTTCTTCCTGGATCTCATCCTTGCAGATCTCGCACATGCTCAGTGCAGCATAAGCAGTGTAATAGGTTTCAGGTCAGGTTTCCATAGCAACTGCAGTTTGAGAGGAAGTTGCTGCCCCTTCCCAGGAGGCATTGCAAACAGGAAATGATGCGATGGGCCGCGTCCAGGGAGGAGGAAGTGAAAAATGAATACAGCAGATATACAGTCTGTGCTGAAAAAAAAATAAAAAAAATATCCAATTTGTTTACAGTGCACAGTTTAGTGAGGGATGCTGAAGAGTTGTAAAAGTGGGTGGAACTCCACTTTAACCAGGCGCAGGTCCTGCCCCCTAACAGAGACGTCCAAGACCATGCATCTCCCAATCTCTACCTCAATTACCCGCCGGCGCGTTACCATATCGGTCTTAAAAAGGACCGCAACTCCGCTGCAGGGCTCAGTCGCAAGAGACCAAAAGGAGGGACCGCATCTCCACTCCCTTTTTTTGCTAGATGGACATCGGCCAAAGTATTGAGCCAGGTCTCTTGCAAAAATAAAATCTCAGCATCAAACTCGCTGAGCAAAAAATAACTGTCCACACTCACTGCTGCACCCATAGACATTTCACCTCCAAAAGATATCTTCTCCTCCACCGGCCTCTCGGCTGAGGAAACTGAAGGTTGTTCTGACATAGCAACAGGTGAATCATTACAGGCAATATGGCTTCCGCCCGGGCCATGGCACAGAAACGGCACTTCTCAAAATATGGGACGACGCCCTGGAAGCAGCTGATGAGGGAAATCGTGTCTCTTGGTACTGCTGGACCTCAGCGCAGCGTTCCACACATTGGACCACAACACTCTTCTCATCCGCCTCAAGGAAGTGTCAGGAGTTACAGATGGAGACCTTCATGGTTCACCTCCTTCTTAGGAAACCGGTCACAGTGAAACTAGGAGTCTTCACCTCTGAAACTCGAGCAATTTCTTATGGAGTCCCTCAAGGATCACCATTGTCTGTCACCTGTGCTCTTCAACATATACATCCCTCCACTCCTCAAAATCATCAGCTAATCGGATCTATGATTCCACTCATACGCTGACGACACTCAACTGCACCTCCTGCATTACCGGACAAAAAGACCAATACCAGGAACTAGGAAAATGTCTCACAATGATAGATGGCTGGATGACCACGAGCTCCCTCAAACTCAATGGATCGAAAACAGAACTTCTTCTTCTTTTCAACGCAAACCGAAGTAAAAAAAACGAAGACCCCTTGGACACCACCGACCATCCTTGGACAGACCATCCTCCAAGCACCAAAGCCAAAATCCTCGGAGTCATCTTCGGCTCAGGGATGACCATGGAGGCACAAATAGGATCCGTAATCAGTGGATCCCACCATCTCCTCCGCCTGCTATGTAGACTCATCCCCTTCATCCCGGAAAAGGAGAAAGCAGTAGTAGTGGGAACGATCATCAATTCGCGACTCGACTACGCAAACTCCCTCTACATAGGATTACCGGATTACCGGATTGCACGCCTACAAGTCATCCAAAGCACGGCAAGTCTAGTCACCGGAAAGAAACCCTGGGAATCCATCTTCCCATCCCTGAGGACCCTCCATTGGCTCACGGTAAAAGATCGGATCACATTCAAGACCCTCTGCCTCACCCACAAATGTACACAAGGAAACGCTCCTCAATACCTTTGTGAGAAAATAAAACACAACACACCGAATCGCAGCCTTGGATCAACCAACCAAAACCTCCTTCTCATCCCCAAGTCCCGCTACAAATCGAAGGGAGAGCGAAGATTTGCAGTCCAAGGACCTCGGCTATGGAACGCTCTACCCACCAACATCCGCATGGAAGAAAACCATCGGGGCCTTCAGAAAAAAACTCAAGACCCGCCTCTTCTAATAAGCAGGAAAACACAGGACGGTCCAAGCGCCTTGAGGCGATTCAGTTCGCAATTGCAGCGCTATACAAGTCATTCATTCATTCAGAGGAGACTTCCATTGCTGCCTCCACTCCACATGGTGCACGGTGCTGATCCCCTCCCCCATCAATCAGCTCTGGAACACAGGGGGGCTCAGGTGAAGCAGACTCTTTGGAGCTGGCAGCCATCTTGCTTGCAGCACTCTCAGAGGCACTACTGGTCACAGCAGAAACAGGAGCAGCAAAGTCCATGTCTGGGGTGAACATTCCTCTGATGGTCTGTAGACACCTCTGTCAGGGGTTTTCCCTCCAAGTCTGTAGCCTTTTGTTGGCACAACTCCTTCTGATCAGCAACACTCAATGCAGCAGGTGGGGCAGACATGTTGGAAGAGGGCAGCTTTGTGTAACAGGATTTCTCCACCTGAACTGGCTTGTACCTCCTCTGCCCATCCTCAGGGACCTCTGAAGGGTCATCAGTAGAGGAGAGCTTGTCTGCCCTTAGAGGTGACTCCATCTGCTGGATGAAGGTCAGGGGGCCACGCGCACTCTCAACCACCTGGCTGGTTGCCGCTGGCGATTGCCAGGCCTGACATGGGGGGAGAGGTGCGGAGGCAGATGGGTCATCCATTACCTGAGGCTGCTGATCCACGGAACTTGCTGATGTCTGGCTGACAAATCTCCTCTCATTATCAAACTTTTCTTTAAACGCTCCACTTCTGTCTTTCAGCTTTTCCCATAACAAAGATGGTTTCTTTACCTTTTCTTACAATTCCTGTAACTCGATTTTCACTCCAGGCCTCTGGCAGGATTTGTGTTCAACCTTCAAAGCTTTACGTTTTTCTTCAGCTCTTCCAATCGCCCTAAAACGATCGCCAATCTTCTGGCTGAAGGGGGGAATCCTGTGGGAAGAAAACTGACATTTGGGAATTCGGTACCCAACCTGCCCTTTGCTTATGTGATTTCCATGTTTTTTTGCTATATGGTCATAAAACACCACAAAGTGATCTTCATCTCATCTATTTCTCCTTGAAAACTCACCTGGACTGTCTTTTTGATTTGGTCCATTTCGGACAATTGTATCATGGTTGACTTCTTTGTCTTATTAAAGGAACATTTTGAAGTTAAAAAAAAAAATCTTCTAGCTGAAGACTCATCCTCACCAGGGCCTGGACCCACAGTTAGGTCCTCCACCTCACTAGGCCCTGTGTCTCATCAGGGGGATCCCTCCCAGGGCCTCCCCCAGGATCAGACATTGTTCCTGGGCCAAGCTAGCAGGCAAGGCCCAGGCTTGAAAAAGGCCTTCTCACTCCTTCAACGTGTCCTTCTTCTTCTCCCACTGACCACCAATGCCATGTCTCGAGCGAGGTCCTGGAGGTCATATCTCAGAAGAGAGGTCCTGGAGGTCATATCTCAGAAGAGAGGTCCTGGAGGTCATATCTCAGAAGAGAGGTCCTGGAGGTCCTATGTCAGTAGAGAGGTTCTGGAGGTCATATGTCAGTAGAGAGGTCCTGGAGGTCATATCTCAGAAGAGAGGTCCTGGAGGTCATATGTCAGTAGAGAGGTCCTGGAGGTCATATCTCAGAAGAGAGGTCCTGGAGGTCATATATGTCAGGAGAAGAGTCCTGGAGGTCATATGTCAGGAGAGAGGTCCTGGAGGTCATATGTCAGTAGAGAGGTCCTGGAGGTCATATGTCAGTAGAGAGGTCCTGGAGGTCATATGTCAGTAGAGAGGTCCTGGAGGTCATATGTCAGTAGAGAGGTCCTGGAGGTCATATGTCAGGAGAGAGGTCCTGGAGGTCATATGTCAGGAGAGAGGTCCTGGAGGTCATATGTCAGGAGACATGCAGGGGAAAGAAAGACACCACAAGCCATGTGCTGGGAAGTCACACAAACTTTTGTGGCCACCTACTGCTTGTCTGACAGAAGGAGCGTAAAGCACGGCGCGTTTTCTTTTTCCCAAAGCCCCTAATTGTTTCCAGATGCCGTCATCTCTGGACGGGTCCCCTATAGGTGGGAAGCCGGATTCTAAATCCCATCCCCTGGATTTATTGGGATCCACGACACACCGGGGACTAGAAGGACGGATCATACTTAAAGTGCACCTGTCATCCGAGAACTCCCCTCCCTCTGTAAATGCCAACTGCCTGGCTATGTCAGGCTCCCATGCTTCCCTATGTCGTGGATATTTCGCCACACTCTTGCGCTAATAAACGCCTTTCAATCTTATGATATAATGCGCCCTCTGATCGTATGCCTCCCTGGATCCCCAGCTCCCAAAAACAGACATTACCAGCAGCTTCACGTCATCCTCTCAGCATCAGCATCCATACATCACCTTTCCAGCCGAGCTGCTTCCCATCTAAGCCCCTGGTTTCCCATTGCCCAGTAAACAGCCATCAACAGCAAGTATTCTTACAGCCTCATCTTTGCCTGGTCAGCCAGCCATCCTTCTGGCACACTCCCCAGCATGGCCTTTTTATTATCACAAACAGGAAGTGCCTGCCTCCAACAGCCAGCCACTCCCACAATACAAAATGACATCACAGGAAGTGACATACAGTAAAAGGGGAGGGCACTCACGGGAGGAAGTGCACAGGTCCCCTATTAGTCAGCATGCAGCCCAGTAAATACTGTTCAAATTGAACAGTATTTATTAAGCTCATTCTATTGGTTCTTACAGGCTTGAGACAATCTGCGGGGACATTGTCACTGATGTTGTGAATATACGGTACGAGTTTATCAACAAGGCGGATACCAATGTCCTCTTATTAAAGCAGATATGTATCCAAAAGGGATAACGTAGCCACACAGAGATAAAATAATATGTTTCTCTCATTATGCGGACTTCACTTCTCTATTGCGTCATTTGAAGGCAAGAAGCCCAGCGCATTGCGCTTGGTACCTACAAACCGACAAACATCCACAGACACAGAGAACACGTCTCCAATCCCATGAGAAGGTTTTCATACTCACCGTTTTTACCACTGATCTCTATTCAACCCAAGTGCTCTGCTAGAGCGCTCCTCGATTAAATCAGACACCGGGAGACAGATGACAATCTATAAAAACACACATCCTAGAATAAAATGTCCACAGAAATTTTATACAATATAATTTCCACAACACCTATAACATCTGGAATCAGCATGCAACAAGTGAAAGGTTTAGAAAAGTCAGAATTTATTATCTGTATACTTTGTCCAGCACAATAATTATGAATACATCAAAGTCAATGGATGACAGCCAGGCAACCAGCATCTTCAGATGTCAATTTCTCTCATGACAGGTTCCCTCTATAATGAACACAAAACCCATTTCCATCCATTGTACCCGGGAATTATGGGAGATATGATCCAGTGGCGACACCTACAGGACATTATTGATAACACCGCAATTCATTTATATTATTCCTCCCCCAGGACTGAAGACACTGATCAGCAACACAACACAGTGCTCCCCCCCCCCGGACTGATACCCCCTCCCCCCGGACTGACACACTGACACCCCCCACCTGTCCCCCCCGACTGACACCCCCTTCCCCCCCAGACTGATACCCCCTCCCCCCGGACTGACACACTGACACCCCCCACCTGTCCCCCCCGACTGACACCCCCCCCACCTGCCCCCCCCGGACTGACACCCCCCCGGACTGATACCCCCTCCCCCCGGACTGACACACTGACACCCCCCACCCCCACCTGCCCCCCCGGACTGACACCCCCCACCTGCCCCCCCCGGACTGACACCCCCCACCTGCCCCCCCCGGACTGACACCCCCCTCCCCCTGGACTGACACACTGACACCCCCCCACCTGACTGACACCCCCCTCCCCCCTGGACTGACACCCCCCACCTGACCCCCCCCCGGACAGAACTTCCCCCTCCCCCCTGGACTGACACACTGACACCCGCCACCTGTACGTCTTCCTAGACCCACACCCCCCACATGTACCCCGTTCCTGGACTGACACCCCCCTCCACACACATTTACTTCTTCCATGGACTGATACTGATACGTTTTAGACCCCCCCTTACATTGGGGTCCAGACCAGACTCCCCCTTACATTGGGGTCCCACACCTGACAACTATTTAGGATGGGAACGAGGGCCGCCTATTAGCAAAAGCATGTAGGCATAGGACACGCCCCTGCTCTGCCCCCTAAAGGAGGTTTATACAAAAAAGTGATTGGTTAAACCCACGAGTGCTTATTTTTAGCACTTTTATTCCTTTATATTGGCTTTGCACTGGGAGGTAAATATACATTTTACCTACAACTATTTAGGATCAGAGCAACATGAGGGACAAATGAGGAGGAAAGAGGGACAGAGGGACATTACTCCAAATCAGGGACAGTCCCTTTAAATCCGGGACAATTGGGAGCTATGGGTAGTCATAGTGTTGGGGGTATTATATAGAAGGGAGTCGTGGTGTTGGGGGTATTATATAGGAGGTAGTCGTAGTGTTGGGGGTATTATATAGAAGGGAGTCGTAGTGTTGGGGGTATTATATAGAAGGTAGTCGTGGTGTTGGGGGTATTATATAGAAGGGAGTCGTAGTGTTGGGGGTATTATATAGAAGGTAGTCGTAGTGTTGGGGGTATTATATAGAAGGTAGTCGCAGTGTTGGGGGTATTATATAGAAGGTAGTCGTAGTGTCGGGGGTATTATATAGAAGGTAGTCGTAGTGTCGGGGGTATTATATAGAAGGGAGTCGTAGTGTTGGGGGTATTATATGGAAGGTAGTCTTAAGCCCCATATACGCGGTCGGATTTTCCGATGGATTCTCTCCTATCGGACAATGTTGTCGGAAATTCCGACCGTGTGTAGGCACCATCGGACAGTTTCCATCGGATTGTCCGACGGACAAAGTCCTATCTCCTGCTGGAAAAATTTTCCGACAACAAAGTCCGATCACACCAAATCCGATCGTGTGTAGCGAATTCCGACGGACAAAGTGCCACGCATGCTCAGATCACATTACAAGACCAAAGCTATTGGCTACTAGCCTCTACGTAGGCCCGTCGTAGGCAACGAACGCCACCACGTTCAGAATGATCGGATTTTCCGACAACAAAGTCCGACCGTGTGTACGCAACACCAGTGTCGGACTAAATCCGTCGGACAAAATCCGATGGATTTTGTGGTCGGATTTTCCGACCGTGTGTACGGGGCATTAGTGTTGGGGGTATTATATAGAAGATAGTCGTAGTGTTGGGGGTATTATATAGAAGGTAGTCGTAGTGTTGGGGGTATTATATAGAAGGTAGTCGTAGTGTTGGGGGTATTATATAGAAGGTAGTCGTAGTGTTGGGGGTATTATATAGAAGGTAGTCGTAGTGTTGGGGGGTATTATATAGAAGGTAGTCGTAGTGTTGGGGGTATTATATAGAAGGTAGTCGTAGTGTTGGTGGTATTATATAGGAGGGAGTCGTAGTGTTGGGGGTATTATATAGAAGGTAGTCGTAGTGTTGGGGGTATTATATGGAAGGTAGTCGTGGTGTTGGGGGTATTATATAGGAGGTAGTCGTAGTGTTGGGGGTATTATATAGAAGGTAGTGGTAGTGTTGGGGGTATTATATAGAAGGTAGTCGTAGTGTTGGGGGTATTATATAGAAGGTAGTCGTTGTGTTGGGGGTATTATATAGAAGGTAGTCGTAGTGTTGGGGGTATTATATAGAAGGTAGTCGTAGTGTTGGGGGTATTATATGGAAGGTAGTAGTAGTGTTGGGGGTATTATATAGAAGGTAGTCGTGGTGTTGGGGGTATTATATAGAAGGTAGTCGTGGTGTTGGGGTATTATATAGGAGGTAGTCGTAGTGTTGGGGGTATTATATAGAAGGTAGTCGTAGTGTTGGGGGTATTATATAGAAGGTAGTCGTAGTGTTGGGGGTATTATATAGAAGGTAGTCGTAGTGTTGGAGGTATTATATAGAAGGTAGTCGTAGTGTTGGGGGTATTGTATATGAGGTAGTCGTAGTGTTGGGGGTATTATATAGGAGGTAGTCGTAGTGTTGGGGGGTATTATATAGGAGGTAGTTGTAGTGTTGGGGGTATTATATAGAAGGGAGTCGTAGTGTTGGGGGTATTATATAGAAGGTAGTCGTAGGGTTGGGGGTATTATATATGAGGTAGTCGTAGTGTTGGGGGTATTATATAGGAGGTAGACGTAGTGTTGGGGGTATTATATAGAAGGTAGTCGTGGTGTTGGGGGTATTATATATGAGGTAGTCGTAGTGTTGGGGGTATTATATAGGAGGTAGACGTAGTGTTGGGGGTATTATATAGGAGGTAGTCGTAGTGTTGGGGGTATTATATAGAAGGGAGTCGTAGTGTTGGGGGGTATTATATAGAAGGTAGTCGTGGTGTTGGGGGTATTATATAGAAGGTAGTCGTGGTGTTAGGGGTATTATATAGAAGGTAGACGTAGTGTTGGGGGTATTATATAGTAGGGAGTCGTAGTGTTGGGGGTATTATATGGAAGGTAGTCGTAGTGTTGGGGGTATTATATAGAAGGTAGTCGTAGTGTTGGGAGTATTATATAGAAGGGAGTCGTGGTGTTGGGGGTATTATATAGAAGGTAGTCGTGGTGTTGGGGGTATTATATAGAAGGTAGTCATAGTGTTGGGGGTATTATATAGGAGGTAGTCGTAGTGTTGGGGGTATTATATAGAAGGTAGTCGTAGTGTTGGGGGTATTATATAGAAGGTAGTCGTAGTGTTGGGGGTATTATATAGAAGGTAGTCGTAGTGTTGGGGGTATTATATAGAAGGTAGTCGTGGTGTTGGGGGTATTATATAGAAGGGAGTCGTAGTGTTGGGGGTATTATATAGAAGGTAGTCGTTGTGTTGGGGGTATTATATAGAAGGTAGTCGTTGTGTTGGGGGTATTATATAGAAGGTAGTCATAGTGTTGGGGGTATTATATAGAAGGTAGGCATAGTGTTGGGGGTATTATATAGAAGGTAGTCATAGTGTTGGGGGTATTATATAGAAGGTAGTCGTGGTGTTGGGGGTATTATATAGAAGGTAGTCGTGGTGTTGGGGGTATTATATAGAAGGTAGACGTAGTGTTGGGGGTATTATATAGTAGGGAGTCGTAGTGTTGGGGGTATTATATAGAAGGTAGACGTAGTGTTGGGGGTATTATATAGAAGGGAGTCGTGGTGTTGGGGGTATTATATAGAAGGTAGACGTAGTGTTGGGGGTATTATATAGAAGGTAGTCGTAGTGTAGGGGGTATTATATAGAAGGTAGTCGTGGTGTTGGGGGTATTATATAGAAGGGAGTCGTGGTGTTTGGGGTATTATATAGAAGGTAGACGTAGTGTTGGGGGTATTATATAGAAGGTAGTCGTGGTGTTGGGGGTATTATATAGAAGGGAGTCGTGGTGTTGGGGGTATTATATAGAAGGTAGTCGTAGTGTTGGGGGTATTATATAGAAGGTAGTCATAGTGTTGGGGATATTATATAGGAGGTAGTCGTAGTGTTGGGGGTATTATATAGAAGGGAGTCGTGGTGTTGGGGGTATTATATAGAAGGTAGTCGTAGTGTTGGGGTATTATATAGAAGGTAGTCATAGTGTTGGGGGTATTATATAGAAGGTAGACGTAGTGTTGGGGGTATTATATAGAAGGGAGTCGTGGTGTTGGGGGTATTATATAGAAGGTAGACGTAGTGTTGGGGGTATTATATAGAAGGTAGTCGTAGTGTCGGGGGTATTATATAGAAGGTAGTCGTGGTGTTGGGGGTATTATATAGAAGGGAGTCGTGGTGTTGGGGGTATTATATAGAAGGTAGTCGTAGTGTTGGGGGTATTATATAGAAGGTAGTCATAGTGTTGGGGATATTATATAGGAGGTAGTCGTAGTGTTGGGGGTATTATATAGAAGGGAGTCGTGGTGTTGGGGGTATTATATAGAAGGGAGTCGTAGTGTTGGGGGTATTATATAGAAGGTAGTCATAGTGTTGGGGATATTATATAGAAGGTAGTCGTGGTGTTGGGGGTATTATATAGAAGGGAGTCGTGGTGTTGGGGGTATTATATAGAAGGTAGTCGTAGTGTTGGGGGTATTATATAGAAGGTAGTCATAGTGTTGGGGATATTATATAGAAGGTAGACGTAGTGTTGTGGGTATTATATAGAAGGGAGTCGTGGTGTTGGGGGTATTATATAGAAGGTAGACGTAGTGTTGGGGGTATTATATAGAAGGTAGTCGTAGTGTTGGGGGTATTATATAGAAGGGAGTCGTAGTGTTGGGGGTATTATATAGAAGGTAGTCGTAGTGTTGGGGGTATTATATAGAAGGTAGTCGTAGTGTTGGGGGTATTATATAGAAGGTAGACGTAGTGTTGGGGGTATTCTATAGAAGGTAGTCGTAGTGTCGGGGGTATTCTATAGAAGGGAGTCGTGGTGTTGGGGGTATTATATAGAAGGTAGACGTAGTGTTGGGGGTATTATATAGAAGGTAGTCGTAGTGTTGGGGGTATTATATAGAAGGTAGTCGTGGTGTTGGGGGTATTATATAGAAGGGAGTCGTGGTGTTGGGGGTATTATATAGAAGGTAGTCGTAGTGTTGGGGGTATTATATAGAAGGTAGTCATAGTGTTGGGGATATTATATAGGAGGTAGTCGTAGTGTTGGGGGTATTATATAGAAGGGAGTCGTGGTGTTGGGGGTATTATATAGAAGGGAGTCGTAGTGTTGGGGGTATTATATAGAAGGTAGTCATAGTGTTGGGGATATTATATAGAAGGTAGTCGTGGTGTTGGGGGTATTATATAGAAGGGAGTCGTGGTGTTGGGGGTATTATATAGAAGGTAGTCGTAGTGTTGGGGGTATTATATAGAAGGTAGTCGTAGTGTTGGGGGTATTATATAGAAGGGAGTCGTGGTGTTGGGGGTATTATATAGAAGGTAGTCGTTGTGTTGGGGGTATTTTATAGAAGGGAGTCGTTGTGTTGGGGGTATTATATAGAAGGTAGTCGTAGTGTTGGGGGTATTATATAGAAGGTAGTCGTAGTGTTGGGGGTATTATATAGGAGGTAGTCGTAGTGTTGGTGGTATTATATAGAAGGGAGTCGTAGTGTAGGGCAAGGTATTATATAGAAGGTAGACGTAGAGTAAGTGAGTAGTAGTAAAGAGTTTTGTATAGAGTAGAGAGTAGTGGAGTCAGGAATAAAGTAAAAGAATTAGTAGGAGTAGTAGTAAGTGTAAAGGAGTATATAAGAGTAGTAGCTCAGTAATAGTAAGAGTAGGTGAAAGAGAGTAGATTAAGTAGAAGGGAGTGTGGTATGTTGTAGTCGTAGTGTTGGGGTATTAAACTAAGATATAGAAGGTAGACGTGTAGTAAGTGAGAACAAGAAGTTAGTTAGTTGTAGGAGAGTATGAAGTGTTGTGATGTAGTTCGTTGTAAGAGGTAGGAGTCAGTGAGTATTAGTTAAGGAGTAGTTAGTTAGAATAGGAGAGAGTAAAGTATTAAGTAGTAGTAAAATGTAGTAGTAGTTGTAGTTAGTGTAAGTTGTGTGATGAGTTAGTTAGTTAGGTGTAGGTGGAGTGGATGTGATGTAGGTGTAGTTATTGTGTGAGTGGTAGTTTAAGTAAGGAGTGAGTTTGGTGTGTAAGGATGTGTTTCCTGGAGTATTGGTGTTGTTGATTGTAGGTTTTGGAGGTTGTGTGTGTGTGTAGTGATGGTGAGGTGGTGTAGTAAGAGTATATTTGGTTTTATTAGTTTGTATGTTTAGTATGAGTAGTAGTTGACGTAAGTAGCAGTAATAATGTAGTAGTAGTCGTAAGGTAGTGTATAGTAGAGTAGAGATAGTTATGAAGTAGTATAGTAGTTAAGTATTAGAGGAAAGATATTAGTTGTATGAATTAGTATGATTAGTTAGTTAGTTTAGTAAGTAAGTTGTAGTGGAGTAGTATGTTGTCAGTTGTTTAGTAAGGTTGTATAAGTATGAGTTGTAGGAGTTAGACAGTAGTATTATATAGAGTTAAAGTTAAGGAAGTAAGAGTAAGTATGGAGTAAGTAGAAGAAAGTATAGTAATGTAAAAGCAGTACAGGAGTAATTAATGAAAAGTAGTTAGTACGTAGACAGAGAGGAAGTAAGTTAAAGAAGGTATAGGAGTAGTAGAAGTTAGAAAGTATGTAAGTAAGGTTGAAGTAGTAAATGTGAGTAGAGTAAAGTAAAGTAAGGAAGTAAGTAGTAGCTGTAGTGAGTGTATGTAAGTAAAGTGGAGTATTAGAGGTTGGGAGTTATTGAAGGAGTCAGAAGTGATGAGAGTAAGTAAGTAGGAGAGTAGAATACCAGTACATGTGTTGGGAGTATTAGGTGTAAAGAGTAGGGTAGTCGTTGGTGTTTGGGGGGTAAGTAAGTAGGTAGGTTGGGTGTTAGGTTGATATTGGAGGTAAAGCTATTATATGGGTAGGTGTAAGGGAGTCGTAGTGTTTGGGGGAGTATTATATAGAAGGGAGTCGTAGTGTTAGGGGTTATGGTGTTATGTATAGAAGGTAGTTGGACCCATAAGTGCTGGGGGAGGAGTATATTAAACGAGAGGAGTAGTAAGAGTTTGAGGTAGTTTAGTAGAGAAAGTAGTGTTGGGAGTATTTGTATAGGAGGTAGTCGTGGTGTTGGGGGTATTATATAGAAGGGAGTCGTAGTGTTTGGGGTATTATATAGAAGGGAGTCGTAGTGTTGGGGGTATTATATAGAAGGGAGTCGTAGTGTTGGGGGTATTATATAGAAGGTAGTCGTAGTGTTGGGGGTATTATATAGAAGGTAGTCGTAGTGTTGGGGGTATTATATAGGAGGTAGTCGTAGTGTTGGGGGTATTATATAGAAGGTAGTCGTGGTGTTGGGGGTATTATATAGAAGGTAGACGTAGTGTTGGGGGTATTATATAGTAGGGAGTCGTAGTGTTGGGGGTATTATATAGAAGGTAGACGTAGTGTTGGGGGTATTATATAGAAGGTAGTCGTGGTGTTGGGGGTATTATATAGAAGGTAGACGTAGTGTTGGGGGTATTATATAGGAGGTAGTCGTAGTGTTGGGGGTATTATATAGGAGGTAGACGTAGTGTTGGGGGTATTATATAGAAGGTAGTCGTGGTGTTGGGGGTATTATATAGAAGGTAGTCGTGGTGTTGGGGGTATTATATAGGAGATAGTCGTAGTGTTGGGGGTATTATATAGAAGGTAGTCGTAGTGTTGGGGGTATTATATAGAAGGTAGTCGTGGTGTTGGGGATATTATATAGGAGGTAGTCGTAGTGTTGGGGGTATTATATAGAAGGTAGTCGTAGTGTTGGGGGTATTATATAGAAGGTAGTCGTAGTGTTGGAGGTATTATATAGAAGGTAGTCGTAGTGTTGGGGGTATTATATAGAAGTTAGTCGTAGTGTTGGGGGTATTATATATGAGGTAGTCGTAGTGTTGGGGGTATTATATAGGAGGTAGACGTAGTGTTGGGGGTATTATATAGAAGGTAGTCGTGGTGTTGGGGGTATTATATAGGAGGTAGTCGTAGTGTTGGGGGTATTATATAGAAGGGAGTCGTAGTGTTGGGGGTATTATATAGAAGGTAGTCGTGGTGTTGGGGGTATTATATAGAAGGTAGTCGTGGTGTTGGGGGTATTATATAGAAGGTAGACGTAGTGTTGGGGGTATTATATAGTAGGGAGTCGTAGTGTTGGGGGTATTATATGGAAGGTAGTCGTAGTGTTGGGGGTATTATATAGAAGGTAGTCGTAGTGTTGGGAGTATTATATAGAAGGTAGTCATAGTGTTGGGGGTATTATATAGGAGGTAGTCGTAGTGTTGGGGGTATTATATAGAAGGTAGTCGTAGTGTTGGGGGTATTATATAGAAGGTAGTCGTAGTGTTGGGGGTATTATATAGAAGGTAGTCGTAGTGTTGGGGGTATTATATAGAAGGTAGTCGTGGTGTTGGGGGTATTATATAGAAGGTAGTCATAGTGTTGGGGGTATTATATAGTAGGTAGTCGTAGTGTTGGGGGTATTATATAGAAGGTAGTCGTAGTGTTGGGGGTATTATATAGAAGGTAGTCGTAGTGTTGGGGGTATTATATAGAAGGTAGTCGTAGTGTTGGGGGTATTATATAGAAGGTAGTCGTGGTGTTGGGGGTATTATATAGAAGGGAGTCGTAGTGTTGGGGGTATTATATAGAAGGTAGTCGCGGTGTTGGGGGTATTATATAGAAGGTAGTCGTGGTGTTGGGGGTATTATATAGAAGGTAGTCATAGTGTTGGGGGTATTATATAGAAGGTAGTCATAGTGTTGGGGGTATTATATAGAAGGTAGTCATAGTGTTGGGGGTATTATATAGAAGGTAGTCGTGGTGTTGGGGGTATTATATAGAAGGTAGTCGTGGTGTTGGGGGTATTATATAGAAGGTAGACGTAGTGTCGGGGGTATTATATAGTAGGGAGTCGTAGTGTCGGGGGTATTATATAGAAGGTAGACGTAGTGTCGGGGGTATTATATAGAAGGTAGTCGTAGTGTTGGGGGTATTATATAGAAGGTAGTCGTAGTGTTGGGGGTATTATATAGAAGGGAGTCGTAGTGTTGGGGGTATTATAAAGAAGGGAGTCGTAGTGTTGGGGGTATTATATAGAAGGGAGTCGTAGTGTTGGGGGTATTATATAGAAGGAAGTCGTAGTGTTGGGGGTATTATATAGAAGGTAGTCGTAGTGTTGGGGGTATTATATAGAAGGTAGTCGTGGTGTTGGGGGTATTATATAGAAGGTAGTCGTGGTGTTGGGGGTATTATATAGAAGGTAGTCGTAGTGTTGGGGGTATTATATAGAAGGTAGTCGTAGTGTTGGGGTATTATATAGAAGGTAGTCGTAGTGTTGGGGGTATTATATAGAAGGTAGTCGTAGTGTTGGGGGTATTATATAGAAGGTAGTCGTGGTGTTGGGGGTATTATATAGAAGGTAGTCGTAGTGTTGGGGGTATTATATAGAAGGTAGTCGTAGTGTTGGGGGTATTATATAGAAGGGAGTCGTAGTGTTGGGGGTATTATATAGGAGGTAGTCGTAGTGTTGGGGGTATTATATAGAAGGGAGTCGTAGTGTTGGGGGTATTATATAGGAGGTAGTCGTAGTGTTGGGGGTATTATATAGAAGGTAGCCGTAGTGTTGGGGGTATTATATAGAAGGTAGTCGTAGTGTTGGGGTATTATATAGGAGGTAGTCGTAGTGTTGGGGGTATTATATAGAAGGTAGTCGTGGTGTTGGGGGTATTATATAGAAGGTAGTCGTAGTGTTGGGGGTATTATATAGAAGGGAGTCGTAGTGTTGGGGGTATTATATAGAAGGTAGTCGTAGTGTTGGGGTATTATATAGGAGGTAGACGTAGTGTTGGGGGTATTATATAGGAGGTAGTCGTAGTGTTGGGGGTATTATATAGAAGGTAGTCGTAGTGTTGGGGGTATTATATAGAAGGTAGTCGTAGTGTTGGGGGTATTATATAGAAGGTAGACGTAGTGTTGGGGGTATTATATAGAAGGTAGTCGTAGTGTTGGGGTATTATATAGGAGGTAGTCGTGGTGTTGGGGGTATTATATAGAAGGGAGTCGTAGTGTTGGGGGTATTATATAGGAGGTAGACGTAGTGTTGGGGGTATTATATAGAAGGTAGTCGTAGTGTTGGGGGTATTATATAGAAGGGAGTCGTAGTGTTGGGGGTATTATATAGAAGGTAGTCGTAGTGTTGGGGGTATTATATAGAAGGTAGTCGTAGTGTTGGGGGTATTATATAGAAGGTAGACGTAGTGTTGGGGGTATTATATAGAAGGTAGTCGTAGTGTTGGGGTATTATATAGGAGGTAGTCGTGGTGTTGGGGTATTATATAGGAGGTAGTCGTGGTGTTGGGGGTATTATATAGAAGGTAGCCGTAGTGTTGGGGGTATTATATAGAAGGTAGTCGTAGTGTTGGGGTATTATATAGGAGGTAGTCGTGGTGTTGGGGTATTATATAGGAGGTAGTCGTAGTGTTGGGGGTATTATATAGAAGGTAGCCGTAGTGTTGGGGGTATTATATAGAAGGTAGTCGTAGTGTTGGGGTATTATATAGGAGGTAGTCGTGGTGTTGGGGTATTATATAGGAGGTAGTCGTAGTGTTGGGGTATTATATAGGAGGTAGTCGTAGTGTTGGGGGTATTATATAGAAGGTAGTCGTAGTGTTGGGGGTATTATATAGGAGGTAGTCGTAGTGTTGGGGGTATTATATAGAAGGTAGTCGTAGTGTTGGGGGTATTATATAGGAGGTAGTCGTGGTGTTGGGGTATTATATAGGAGGTAGTCGTAGTGTTGGGGGTATTATATAGGAGGTAGTCGTAGTGTTGGGGGTATTATATAGAAGGTAGTCGTAGTGTTGGGGGTATTATATAGAAGGTAGTCGTAGTGTTGGGGTATTATATAGGAGGTAGTCGTAGTGTTGGGGGTATTATATAGAAGGTAGTCGTAGTGTTGGGGTATTATATAGGAGGTAGTCGTGGTGTTGGGGGTATTATATAGAAGGTAGTCGTGGTGTTGGTGGTATTATATAGAAGGGAGTCGTAGTGTTGGGGGTATTATATAGAAGGTAGTCGTAGTGTTGGGGGTATTATATAGAAGGTAGTCGTGGTGTTGGGGTATTATATAGAAGGTAGTCGTAGTGTTGGGGGTATTATATAGAAGGGAGTCGTAGTGTTGGGGGTATTATATAGAAGGTAGTCGTAGTGTTGGGGGTATTATATAGAAGGTAGTCGTAGTGTTGGGGGTATTATATAGAAGGTAGTCGTGGTGTTGGGGTATTATATAGAAGGTAGTCGTAGTGTTGGGGGTATTATATAGAAGGGAGTCGTAGTGTTGGGGGTATTATATAGAAGGGAGTCGTGGTGTTGGGGGTATTATATAGAAGGTAGTCGTAGTGTTGGGGGTATTATATAGAAGGTAGTCGTAGTGTTGGGGGTATTATATAGAAGGTAGTCGTAGTGTTGGGGGTATTATATAGAAGGTAGTCGTAGTGTTGGGGGTATTATATAGGAGGTAGTCGTGGTGTTGGGGGTATTATATAGAAGGTAGTCGTAGTGTTGGGGGTATTATATAGGAGGTAGTCGTAGTGTTGGGGGTATTATATAGAAGGTAGTCGTGGTGTTGGGGTATTATATAGAAGGTAGTCGTAGTGTTGGGGGTATTATATAGAAGGTAGTCGTAGTGTTGGGGGTATTATATAGAAGGGAGTCGTAGTGTTGGGGGTATTATATAGAAGGTAGTCGTAGTGTTGGGGGTATTATATAGAAGGTAGTCGTAGTGTTGGGGGTATTATATAGAAGGTAGTCGTGGTGTTGGGGGTATTATATAGAAGGGAGTCGTGGTGTTGGGGGTATTATATAGAAGGGAGTCGTGGTGTTGGGGTATTATATAGAAGGTAGTCGTAGTGTTGGGGGTATTATATAGAAGGTAGTCGTGGTGTTGGGGGTATTATATAGAAGGGAGTCGTGGTGTTGGGGGTATTATATAGAAGGGAGTCGTGGTGTTGGGGGTATTATATAGAAGGTAGTCGTAGTGTTGGGGGTATTATATAGAAGGTAGTCGTAGTGTTGGGGGTATTATATAGAAGGTAGTCGTAGTGTTGGGGGTATTATATAGAAGGTAGTCGTAGTGTTGGGGGTATTATATAGAAGGTAGTCGTAGTGTTGGGGGTATTATATAGAAGGTAGTCGTAGTGTTGGGGGTATTATATAGAAGGTAGTCGTGGTGTTGGGGGTATTATATAGAAGGTAGTCGTAGTGTTGGGGGTATTATATAGAAGGTAGTCGTAGTGTTGGGGGTATTATATAGAAGGTAGTCGTAGTGTTGGGGGTATTATATAGAAGGTAGTCGTGGTGTTGGGGGTATTATATAGAAGGGAGTCGTAGTGTCGGGGGTATTATATAGAAGGTAGTCGTGGTGTCGGGGGTATTATATAGAAGGGAGTCGTAGTGTTGGGGGTATTATATAGAAGGTAGTCGTGGTGTTGGGGGTATTATATAGAAGGTAGTCGTGGTGTTGGGGGTATTATATAGAAGGTAGTCGTAGTGTTGGGGGTATTATATAGAAGGGAGTCGTGGTGTTGGGGGTATTATATAGAAGGTAGTCGTAGTGTTGGGGGGTATTATATAGAAGGGAGTCGTAGTGTTGGGGGTATTATATAGAAGGTAGTCGTAGTGTTGGGGGTATTATATAGAAGGTAGTCGTGGTGTCGGGGGTATTATATAGAAGGTAGTCGTAGTGTTGGGGGTATTATATAGAAGGTAGTCGTGGTGTCGGGGGTATTATATAGAAGGGAGTCGTAGTGTTGGGGGTATTATATAGAAGGTAGTCGTAGTGTTGGGGGTATTATATAGAAGGGAGTCGTAGTGTTGGGGGTATTATATAGAAGGGAGTCGTAGTGTTTGGGGTATTATATAGAAGGGAGTCGTAGTGTTGGGGGTATTATATAGAAGGGAGTCGTAGTGTTGGGGGTATTATATAGGAGGTAGTCGTGGTGTTGGGGGTATTATATAGAAGGTAGTCGTGGTGTTGGGGGTATTATATAGAAGGTAGTCGTGGTGTTGGGGGTATTATATAGAAGGTAGTCGTAGTGTTGGGGGTATTATATAGAAGGGAGTCGTAGTGTTGGGGGTATTATATAGAAGGGAGTCGTAGTGTTGGGGGTATTATATAGAAGGTAGTCGTAGTGTTTGGGGTATTATATAGAAGGGAGTCGTAGTGTTGGGGGTATTATATAGAAGGGAGTCGTAGTGTTGGGGGTATTATATAGAAGGTAGTCGTGGTGTTGGGGGTATTATATAGAAGGTAGTCGTGGTGTTGGGGGTATTATATAGAAGGTAGTCGTGGTGTTGGGGGTATTATATAGAAGGTAGTCGTGGTGTTGGGGGTATTATATAGGAGGTAGTCGTAGTGTTGGGGGTATTATATAGAAGGTAGTCGTAGTGTTGGGGGTATTATATAGAAGGTAGTCGTAGTGTTGGGGGTATTATATAGAAGGTAGTCGTAGTGTTTGGGGTATTATATAGAAGGTAGTCGTGGTGTTGGGGGTATTATATAGAAGGGAGTCGTAGTGTTGGGGGTATTATATAGAAGGTAGTCGTGGTGTTGGGGTATTATATAGAAGGTAGTCGTAGTGTTGGGGGTATTATATAGAAGGGAGTCGTAGTGTTGGGGGTATTATATAGAAGGTAGTCGTGGTGTTGGGGGTATTATATAGGAGGGAGTCGTGGTGTTGGGGTATTATATAGGAGGTAGTCGTGGTGTTGGGGTATTATATAGAAGGTAGTCGTGGTGTTGGGGGTATTATATAGGAGGTAGTCGTAGTGTTTGGGGTATTATATAGAAGGGAGTCGTAGTGTTGGGGGTATTATATAGAAGGTAGTCGTGGTGTTGGGGGTATTATATAGAAGGTAGTCGTGGTGTTGGGGGTATTATACGAAGCGGGGGATCTGTCTGGCTGCGGGTAGATCTCTGATTTCTGCCCCCGGTGTAGAGGGTGACCCCCGCTCTCCGGCTCTCCTCCTGTAATTAGGAGGTGGCAGATGTTTGCCCCATAATAGGCTCATTAGTCCTTCTAATTAAACTCCGGCATCTGTTCCAAATCAGCGACCCCAAATCCTCCTCGTCTGCCAGAACCTCCTCGGGGGGTAGGAGGACACCTGCCACCCTCACATCGCCCCCCGTCCCACCGCGGCTCCATTTAACCCCCGACATCCCTGGCACTAGAAGATGGAGGAAGAGGTAGAGAATGACGCAGAGCAGACAATCCTTCGTCATTCCACCAATCAGGGGCCCAGAGACGAATCCTGAGACCCCTCCAGTCCTGAGCTCTAGAGATGAACCCCGGAGAAGGTGGAGCCGCGGAGGACATCGGGGGTGGGAGACGAGGAGGACATCGGGGGTGGGAGCCGCGGAGGACATCGGGGGTGGGAGACGAGGAGGACATCGGGGGGTGGGAGCCGCGGAGGACATCGGGGGTGGGAGCCGCGGAGGACATCGGGGGGTGGGAGCCGCGGAGGACATCGGGGGTGGGAGCCGCGGAGGACATCGGGGGGTGGGAGCCGCGGAGGACATCGGGGGGTGGGAGCCGCGGAGGACATCGCGGGGGAAAATGTCCGTTACAGACAGCGGCTGTCCGTATAAAACCCTCTTCAGGGTCCGCAGAGTTCCCCTTCAGGGTGCGCAGAGTTCCCCTTCAGGGTGCGCAGAGTTCCCCTTTACATCAGGGTCCGCAGAGTTCCCCTTCAGGGTCCGCAGAGTTCCCCTTCAGGATCCGCAGAGTTCCCCTTCAGGGTCCGCAGAGTTCCCCTTTACATCAGGGTCCGCAGAGTTCCCCTTCAGGGTCCGCAGAGTTCCCCTTCAGGATCCGCAGAGTTCCCCTTTACATCAGGGTCCGCAGAGTTCCCCTTCAGAGTCCGCAGAGTTCCCCTTTACATCAGGGTCCGCAGAGTTCCCCTTCAGGGTGCGCAGAGTTCCCCTTCAGGGTCCGCAGAGTTCCCCTTCAGGATCCGCAGAGTTCCCCTTCAGGGTCCGCAGAGTTCCCCTTTACATCAGGGTCCGCAGAGTTCCCCTTCAGGGTCCGCAGAGTTCCCCTTCAGGATCCGCAGAGTTCCCCTTTCCATCAGGGTCCGCAGAGTTCCCCTTCAGAGTCCGCAGAGTTCCCCTTTACATCAGGGTCCGCAGAGTTCCCCTTCAGAGTCCGCAGAGTTCCCCTTTACATCAGGGTCCGCAGAGTTCCCCTTCAGGGTCCGCAGAGTTCCCCTTTACATCAGGGTCCGCAGAGTTCCCCTTCAGGGTCCGCAGAGTTCCCCTTTACATCAGGGTCCGCAGAGTTCCCCTTCAGAGTCCGCAGAGTTCCCCTTTACATCAGGGTCCGCAGAGTTCCCCTTCAGGATCCGCAGAGTTCCCCTTTACATCAGGGTGTGCAGAGTTCCCCTTCAGAGTCCGCAGAGTTCCCCTTTACATCAGGGTCCGCAGAGTTCCCCTTCAGGGTCCGCAGAGTTCCCCTTCAGGGTCCGCAGAGTTCCCCTTTACATCAGGGTCCGCAGAGTTCCCCTTCAGGGTGCGCAGAGTTCCCCTTTACATCAGGGTCCGCAGAGTTCCCCTTCAGGGTGCGCAGAGTTCCCCTTTACATCAGGGTCCGCAGAGTTCCCCTTCAGGGTCCGCAGAGTTCCCCTTCAGGATCCGCAGAGTTCCCCTTCAGGGTCCGCAGAGTTCCCCTTTACATCAGGGTCCGCAGAGTTCCCCTTCAGGGTCCGCAGAGTTCCCCTTCAGGATCCGCAGAGTTCCCCTTTACATCAGGGTCCGCAGAGTTCCCCTTCAGAGTCCGCAGAGTTCCCCTTTACATCAGGGTCCGCAGAGTTCCCCTTCAGGATCCGCAGAGTTCCCCTTTACATCAGGGTCCGCAGAGTTCCCCTTCAGAGTCCGCAGAGTTCCCCTTTACATCAGGGTCCGCAGAGTTCCCCTTCAGGGTCCGCAGAGTTCCCCTTTACATCAGGGTCCGCAGAGTTCCCCTTCAGGGTCCGCAGAGTTCCCCTTTACATCAGGGTCCGCAGAGTTCCCCTTCAGAGTCCGCAGAGTTCCCCTTTACATCAGGGTCCGCAGAGTTCCCCTTCAGGATCCGCAGAGTTCCCCTTTACATCAGGGTGAGCAGAGTTCCCCTTCAGAGTCCGCAGAGTTCCCCTTTACATCAGGGTCCGCAGAGTTCCCCTTCAGGGTCCGCAGAGTTCCCCTTCAGGGTCCGCAGAGTTCCCCTTTACATCAGGGTCCGCAGAGTTCCCCTTTACATCAGGGTCCGCAGAGTTCCCCTTTACATCAGGGTGCGCAGAGTTCCCCTTCAGGGTCCGCAGAGTTCCCCTTCAGGGTCCGCAGAGTTCCCCTTTACTTCAGGGTGCGCAGAGTTCCCCTTCAGGGTGCGCAGAGTTCCCCTTCAGGGTGCGCAGAGTTCCCCTTCAGAGTCCGCAGCGTTCCCCTTCAGGGTCCGCAGAGTTCCCCTTTACATCAGGGTCCGCAGAGTTACCCTTCAGGGTCCGCAGAGTTCCCCTTCAGGGTCCGCAGAGTTCCCCTTCAGGGTCCGCAGAGTTCCCCTTTACATCAGGGTCCGCAGAGTTCCCCTTCAGGGTCCGCAGAGTTCCCCTTCAGGGTCCGCAGAGTTCCCCTTCAGGGTCCGCAGAGTTCCCCTTTTACATCAGGGTCCGCAGAGTTCCCCTTCAGGGTCCGCAGAGTTCCCCTTCAGGGTCCGCAGAGTTCCCCTTCAGGGTCCGCAGAGTTCCCCTTCAGAGTCAGCAGAGTTCCCCTTCAGGGTCCGCAGAGTTCCCCTTTACATCAGGGTGCGCAGAGTTCCCCTTCAGGGTGCGCAGAGTTCCCCCTCCCATTAGGAAGAACAGAACGGCGGCACATCACAGGAACATTCCAAAAAATCGCAATAAACGGTCAACAAAGGCCGAGTGTCGGAACCCGGGAGGTGCCGCGGGCGCTTCACACTGACCTCAGTGCTTCTTCAGACCAGTTGGAAGAACGCGGCACCTCCCGGGATCCGACACTCGGCCTTTGCTGGCCGTTTATTGCGATTTTTTGGAATAGAATCCTCGGAATGTTCCTGTGATGTGCCGCCGTTCTGTTCTTCCTATTGGTCATCGGTGGTGGGCCGTGGCTGCACCCAGCGCATTCAGACTGTAGTGACTGCCCGCCTGCAGCGGGGTCTTCCTTGTTTGAATCTTTTCCCCCTCGCATTCTAAGGGGGGATCCTGCAGATTCTGATGTAAGGTGGAACTCTGTAGACTCTTGTGTAAGGGGAGGGTGCGCTCTGGTGACCAGAGACCCCGTTACATCAGAGTTCCCCTTTACATCAGGGTCCGCAGATATCCCCCTCACATTGTAAGGGGAAGTCCTGCAGATTCTGATGTAAGGGGAGGGTGACCACACCGATTCCACCCCTCCTGGAAGGAGGAAACCACTGACCACACCGATTCCACCCCTCCTGGAAGGAGGCAACCACTGACCACACGATTCCACCCCTCCTGGAAGGAGGCAACCACTGACCACACCGATTCCACCCCTCCTGGAAGGAGGCAACCACTGACCACACCGATTCCACCCCTCCTGGAAGGAGACAACCACTGACCACACCGATTCCACCCCTCCTGGAAGGAGACAACCACTGACCACACCGATTCCACCCCTCCTGGAAGCAGGAAACCACTGACCACACCGATTCCACCCATCCTGCAAGGAGGAAACCACTGACCACACCGATTCCACCCCTCCTGGAAGGAGGAAACCACTGACCACAACGTTTCCACCCATCCTGCAAGGAGGAAACCACTGACCACACCGATTCCACCCATCCTGCAAGGAGGAAACCACTGACCACACCGATTCCACCCCTCCTGGAAGGAGGAAACCACTGACCACACCGATTCCACCCATCCTGCAAGGAGGAAACCACTGACCACACCGATTCCACCCCTCCTGGAAGGAGGAAACCACTGACCACACCGATTCCACCCATCCTGCAAGGAGGAAACCACTGACCACACCGATTCCACCCCTCCTGGAAGGAGGAAACCACTGACCACACCGATTCCACCCCTCCTGGAAGCAGGAAACCACTGACCACACCGATTCCACCCATCCTGCAAGGAGGAAACCACTGACCACACCGATTCCACCCCTCCTGGAAGGAGGAAACCACTGACCACACCGATTCCACCCCTCCTGGAAGGAGGAAACCACTGACCACACCGATTCCACCCCTCCTGGAAGGAGGAAACCACTGACCACACCGATTCCACCCCTCCTGGAAGGAGGAAACCACTGACCACACCGATCCACCCCTCCTGGAAGGAGGCAACCACTGACCACACCGATCCACCCCTCCTGGAAGGAGGAAACCACTGACCACACCGATCCACCCCTCCTGGAAGGAGGCAACCACTGACCACACCGATCCACCCCTCCTGGAAGGAGGCAACCACTGACCACACCGATTCCACCCCTCCTGGAAGGAGGAAACCACTGACCACACCGATCCACCCCTCCTGGAAGGAGGCAACCACTGACCACACCGATCCACCCCTCCTGGAAGGAGGCAACCACTGACCACACCGATCCACCCCTCCTGGAAGGAGGTAACCACTGACCACACCGATCCACCCCTCCTGGAAGGAGACAACCACTGACCACACCGATCCACCCCTCCTGGAAGGAGGAAACCACTGACCACACCGATCCACCCCTCCTGGAAGGAGGTAACCACTGACCACACCGATTCCACCCCTCCTGGAAGGAGGAAACCACTAACCACACCGATTCCCCCTTTCCTGGAAGGAGGAAACCACTGACCACACCGATCCACCCCTTCTGGAAGGAGACAACCACTGACCACACCGATCCACCCCTCCTGGAAGGAGGCAACCACTGACCACATCGATTCCACCCCTCCTGGAAGGAGGAAACCATTGACCACACCGATCCACCCCTCCTGGAAGGAGGAAACCACTGACCACACCGATTCCACCCCTCCTGGAAGGAGGCAACCACTGACCACACCGATCCACCCCTCCTGGAAGGAGGAAACCACTGACCACACCGATTCCACCCCTCCTGGAAGGAGGAAACCACTGACCACACCGATTCCACCCCTCCTGGAAGGAGGAAACCACTGACCACACCGATTCCACCCCTCCTGGAAGGAGGAAACCACTGACCACACGATTCCACCCCTCCTGGAAGGAGACAACCACTGACCACACCGATTCCACCCCTCCTGGAAGGAGGAAACCACTGACCACACCGATTCCACCCCTCCTGGAAGGAGGAAACCACTGACCACACCGGTTCCACCCCTCCTGGAAGGAGGAAACCACTGACCACACCGATCCACCCCTCCTGGAAGGAGGAAACCACTGACCACACCGATTCCACCCCTCCTGGAAGGAGGCAACCACTGACCACACCGATCCACCCCTCCTGGAAGGAGGAAACCACTGACCACACCGATTCCACCCCTCCTGGAAGGAGACAACCACTGACCACACCGGTTCCACCCCTCCTGGAAGGAGACAACCACTGACCACACCGATTCCACCCCTCCTGGAAGGAGGAAACCACTGACCACACCGATTCCACCCCTCCTGGAAGGAGGAAGCCACTGACCACACCGATTCCACCCCTCCTGGAAGGAGGAAACCACTGACCACACCGATTCCACCCCTCCTGGAAGGAGGCAACCACTGACCACACCGATTCCACCCCTCCTGGAAGGAGGAAACCACTGACCACACCGATTCCACCCCTCCTGGAAGGAGGCAACCACTGACCACACGATTCCACCCCTCCTGGAAGGAGGCAACCACTGACCACACCGATTCCACCCCTCCTGGAAGGAGGCAACCACTGACCACACCGATTCCACCCCTCCTGGAAGGAGACAACCACTGACCACACCGATTCCACCCCTCCTGGAAGGAGACAACCACTGACCACACCGATTCCACCCCTCCTGGAAGCAGGAAACCACTGACCACACCGATTCCACCCATCCTGCAAGGAGGAAACCACTGACCACACCGATTCCACCCCTCCTGGAAGGAGGAAACCACTGACCACAACGTTTCCACCCATCCTGCAAGGAGGAAACCACTGACCACACCGATTCCACCCATCCTGCAAGGAGGAAACCACTGACCACACCGATTCCACCCCTCCTGGAAGGAGGAAACCACTGACCACACCGATTCCACCCATCCTGCAAGGAGGAAACCACTGACCACACCGATTCCACCCCTCCTGGAAGGAGGAAACCACTGACCACACCGATTCCACCCCTCCTGGAAGCAGGAAACCACTGACCACACCGATTCCACCCATCCTGCAAGGAGGAAACCACTGACCACACCGATTCCACCCCTCCTGGAAGGAGGAAACCACTGACCACACCGATTCCACCCCTCCTGGAAGGAGGAAACCACTGACCACACCGATTCCACCCCTCCTGGAAGGAGGAAACCACTGACCACACCGATTCCACCCCTCCTGGAAGGAGGAAACCACTGACCACACCGATCCACCCCTCCTGGAAGGAGGCAACCACTGACCACACCGATCCACCCCTCCTGGAAGGAGGAAACCACTGACCACACCGATCCACCCCTCCTGGAAGGAGGCAACCACTGACCACACCGATCCACCCCTCCTGGAAGGAGGCAACCACTGACCACACCGATTCCACCCCTCCTGGAAGGAGGAAACCACTGACCACACCGATCCACCCCTCCTGGAAGGAGGCAACCACTGACCACACCGATCCACCCCTCCTGGAAGGAGGCAACCACTGACCACACCGATCCACCCCTCCTGGAAGGAGGTAACCACTGACCACACCGATCCACCCCTCCTGGAAGGAGACAACCACTGACCACACCGATCCACCCCTCCTGGAAGGAGGAAACCACTGACCACACCGATCCACCCCTCCTGGAAGGAGGTAACCACTGACCACACCGATTCCACCCCTCCTGGAAGGAGGAAACCACTAACCACACCGATTCCCCCTTTCCTGGAAGGAGGAAACCACTGACCACACCGATCCACCCCTTCTGGAAGGAGACAACCACTGACCACACCGATCCACCCCTCCTGGAAGGAGGCAACCACTGACCACATCGATTCCACCCCTCCTGGAAGGAGGAAACCATTGACCACACCGATCCACCCCTCCTGGAAGGAGGAAACCACTGACCACACCGATTCCACCCCTCCTGGAAGGAGGCAACCACTGACCACACCGATCCACCCCTCCTGGAAGGAGGAAACCACTGACCACACCGATTCCACCCCTCCTGGAAGGAGGAAACCACTGACCACACCGATTCCACCCCTCCTGGAAGGAGGAAACCACTGACCACACCGATTCCACCCCTCCTGGAAGGAGGAAACCACTGACCACACGATTCCACCCCTCCTGGAAGGAGACAACCACTGACCACACCGATTCCACCCCTCCTGGAAGGAGGAAACCACTGACCACACCGATTCCACCCCTCCTGGAAGGAGGAAACCACTGACCACACCGGTTCCACCCCTCCTGGAAGGAGGAAACCACTGACCACACCGATCCACCCCTCCTGGAAGGAGGAAACCACTGACCACACCGATTCCACCCCTCCTGGAAGGAGGCAACCACTGACCACACCGATCCACCCCTCCTGGAAGGAGGAAACCACTGACCACACCGATTCCACCCCTCCTGGAAGGAGACAACCACTGACCACACCGATTCCACCCCTCCTGGAAGGAGACAACCACTGACCACACCGATTCCACCCCTCCTGGAAGGAGGAAACCACTGACCACACCGATTCCACCCCTCCTGGAAGGAGGAAGCCACTGACCACACCGATTCCACCCCTCCTGGAAGGAGGAAGCCACTGACCACACCGATTCCACCCCTCCTGGAAGGAGGAAACCACTGACCACACGATTCCACCCCTCCTGGAAGGAGACAACCACTGACCACACCGATTCCACTCCTCCTGGAAGGAGGCAACCACTGACCACACCGATCCACCCCTCCTGGAAGAAGGCAACCACTGACCACACCGACTCCACCCCTCCTGGAAGGAGACAACCACTGACCACACCGATTCCACCCCTCCTGGAAGGAGGAAACCACTGACCACACCGTTCCACCCCTCCTGGAAGGAGGAAACCACTGACCACACGATTCCACCCCTCCTGGAAGGAGGAAACCACTGACCACACGATTCCACCCCTCCTGGAAGGAGGAAACCACTGACCACACGATTCCACCCCTCCTGGAAGGAGACAACCACTGACCACACGATTCCACCCCTCCTGGAAGGAGACAACCACTGACCACACCGATTCCACCCCTCCTGGAAGGAGGAAACCACTGACCACACCGATTCCACCCCTCCTGGAAGGAGGAAGCCACTGACCACACCGATTCCACCCCTCCTGGAAGGAGGAAACCACTGACCACACGATTCCACTCCTCCTGGAAGGCGACAACCACTGACCACACCGATTCCACTCCTCCTGGAAGGAGGCAACCACTGACCACACCGATTCCACCCCTCCTGGAAGGAGACAACCACTGACCACACGATTCCACCCCTCCTGGAAGGAGTAAACCACTGACCACACCGATTCCACCCCTCCTGGAAGGAGGAAACCACTGACCACACGATTCCACCCCTCCTGGAAGGAGGCAACCACTGACCACAACGTTTCCACCCCTCCTGGAAGGAGGAAACCACTGACCACACCGATTCCACCCCTCCTGGAAGGAGGAAACCACTGACCACACCGATTCCACCCCTTCTGGAAGGAGGCAACCACTGACCACACCGATTCCACCCCTCCTGGAAGGAGACAACCACTGACCACACCAATTCCACCCCTCCTGGAAGAAGGCAACCACTGACCACACCGATTCCACCCCTCCTGGAAGGAGGAAGCCACTGACCACACCGATTCCACCCCTCCTGGAAGGAGACAACCACTGACCACACCGATTCCACCCCTCCTGGAAGGAGACAACCACTGACCACACAGATTCCACCCCTCCTGGAAGGAGGAAACCACTGACCACACCGATTCCACCCCTCCTGGAAGGAGGAAACCACTGACCACACCGATTCCACCCCTTCTGGAAGGAGGCAACCACTGACCACACCGATTCCACCCCTCCTGGAAGGAGACAACCACTGACCACACCGATTCCACCCCTCCTGGAAGGCGACAACCACTGACCACACCGATTCCACCCCTCCTGGAAGGAGGCAACCACTGACCACACCGATTCCACCCCTCCTGGAAGGAGGCAACCACTGACCACACCGATTCCACCCCTCCTGGAAGAAGGCAACCACTGACCACACCGATTCCACCCCTCCTGGAAGGAGACAACCACTGACCACACCGATTCCACCCCTCCTGGAAGGAGGAAACCACTGACCTGACCACACCGATTCCACCCCTCCTGGAAGGAGACAACCACTGACCACACCGATTCCACCCCTCCTGGAAGGAGGAAACCACTGACCACACCGATTCCACCCAGAACTTCTGTACTTGGAGGAACTTTTTGCGTCTTGAGATCTAGGATGGGGAAACGTCACCATTTGGCTGCTGAACCATGAAGAGGTTTGTCTATAAACCGTTATGCCGCGTACACACGATCGGAATTTCGGCCAGCAAAAAGACTGATGAGAGCTTTTCAATTGGAAAATGCGACCGTGTGTATGCTCCATCTGAATTTTGCTGGCCGAATTTCCCGTCACCAAAAATTTGAGAGCATGTTCTCAATTTTTCCGACGGAAAACTTTTAATCGGAAATTCTGATTGTAGCAATTCCGATAAGCAAAATTCCTACGCATGCTCGGAAAAAATTTGACGCATGCTCGGAAGCATTGAACTTGATTCTTTCTCGGCTCGTCGTAGTGTTTTACGTCACCGCGTTCTTGACGGTCGGAATTTGGTGTGACCGTGTGTGGGCAAGACAGCTTGAGCGGAATTCCATTGGGAAAACCATCAGAGCTTTTTCCGACCATAATTCCGATCGTGTGTACGCGGCATTAAACGTTTTGCTCTCCTGGCCTGGGATAAAGTGCTCGTGGTCATGGATAGGAAGGCGTGGAAATTCCAGCTTGGAACTTCAAGGCACTTAGGGGGTTGGTTTACTAAAGACAAATAGATGGAGCACTTCCCTCCAGAGCTTAGAAATAAAAGCTTTACCTCCTGAGCTCTGGAGAAACTTCACAGTCCTTTTGCCTTTATTAAATCAAGTCCGACGCTGCGGTCCCCCTCCTCCGCAATGTCCCCCTGCCATGGAAGGCCTGCAAACATCCCCCCATCCAGCTGGGGGCGCACCTTTATGGCGAGGAGGACTCGTCTCCTGGCTCAGAGGGCTTTGGAGTCCATGTATTTTTGCAGAACTAGGACTGGGAGGTGGGAGCCCCGGGGCTTGTGGTTGGTAAAAGGAATGGATTTTGTAAGCAGAAGGTGTGACCAGTTTTTGTTTTGCAGCCTTAAAGCGGAGCTCCGTCCTGGGGAAATTTTTTTTTTTTTTTTTAAAAGTCAGCAGCTACAAATACTGCAGCTGCTGACTTTTAAAAATCGGACACTTACCTGTCCCAGGGTCCAGCGATGCGGGGAACGAGGCCCCCCCCTTTTTCCACAAGCCGCTCGCGGCGCCGGCATTCCTAATGTGGGAACCCGGCTGTGGCTTCACAGCCGGGCACCCACTGCGCATGCGCTCGCGGCGCCGTGCGCCGTGATTTGACACTCAGTCATCTGGGACACGTAAAGGGCCCAGATGACTGTGCGGCGCCGAGGGGCAAGTGACGTTTAGCCCGGGCAATGAAGGTGGCAGACTACGAGGGACCCCATAGCAACAGGCATTTGGAGGCGAGTAAAAAAATTATTTTTTTCCAATTATTTATTTTTTATTTTTTTATGATTTTTAAGCCCCTTTTTTTTTTGACCGCAACCCACTTTAACTTCTTTTTTAAGCGGCAACAAGGTATTCATGACCCCCGTTGTCTTTAGGATGTTGTCATCCAGAGGAGGATCATCATTCATTCAGGACCAAACAAACGTTCCCCATGAAAATGTAAGTGTTCCACCTTAAAGCACTTATGATGACCAACGCTTCCGCCATAAGATCCTACACATGGGCACCAACAAGATGCTCGAACAAGAGAGTTGCTGGATAATTATCAGGGGTCAAGTCCTGGGGAAAAAAGTGGGGGAACTCCCACCCAAGATCCACTCGCCCACCAAAAAAAAAGAAAATGATCCGCTCATATGCACGAACGCTTCAAAAGTGGTATTTTTCATCCAATTTTCGTATTGTGTGGATGAAGCTTAATTGTTAGTACATTAAAAAAAAAACAATCCTCAATAAACATAAATCGGGTAATTCTCTGAATAATCAGCATTCATACAATTGTGCTTCCATGCAAATGTGATCATCATGTTCTGATCTTTATTGGGGAATGTTATTTTGTATATAGAGTGTTTATGTGGTGAGTTTTTCATTGAACAGAGTTTGGATAACACAGGGTTATACGGAAAGGTGATAAATGAGCTGCACATTATGTGGACAGAATGCTTGGGGAGATAGTGATGTGTTCCTGCTTAGGAGATGTATGTTAGCTTGGGGGGGCTGCAAACTCTGCAGGGCTCCAACACACACTCGCTGCTATTCCAACCCTTCACATATTTCCACATAAACTTCCCTCCTGGCATTAAACTTTGCCAGGTATTGTGCTCAGCTTACCACCCCAAACTGATGTTCCTCCCTCAGCTCACCTCTCTCCCTGCATGTCCTGTGAGCAGAATAGCTGTGCTCCTCCTCTGGGTTCTCTCATCATATGGCACTGAAGATAGAGGAGGGGGGGATTCAGCGGGACACACAGAGCAAGTATGCAGGAGACTGGGGGGGGGGGGATGAGGAGACAGAAAATCAGGAGGGGTCGGCGGGGAGGAGCGCATCACGAGAGGTCTGACTAAATACAATCTCTTAGCAGCAGGGACCTGATCTACCCGTCAGCTAGCTGTGATTGACAGGTAGATCGAAGAGGAAGCTGTCATGGGGCCCCCTACTGGCAATGCCTGAATGGTCAGGTGTGCGGCACTTACTATTGCTAGCTGTGTCGGGGGCTGCTGGTGTAGCACCTGCCACACAGCTCGCATACTTCAAAGTCTTGCAGGACACGGCTGCTAACGGGAACTGAGTTCCTGTTGTGGAAAAAGTACAGGAACTCCGTTGCCATGCGTTCCCGCAGGACTTGAGCCTGCTAATTATCTGCCTGACTCCGTATCCTCATGGTCAGGGTCTCTATCCCTCAGCATCCGACACGCCGAAAATCTTAAGGCTTTCATGCACTCCTACAGCTGCAATACTGCCACCTAGAGTTGCCACATCATCCCTTTAATCCAGGACACATATGAATTACACGGGTTCCGAGGCTGATTTAATGCAGATGAGGCACCAAGTGAGTTTAATTACCACCTAATCAGCCACAGAACCTGTGTAATTAATGTGTGTCCGGGATTAAAGGGATGATGTGGCCACCCTACAGCCACGGCAAGAGCGAAAGAGGCTTTAACCGCTTCCCGACCGCCTCATGTACATATACGTGAGCAGAATGGCACAGGCAGGCAAAATCCCGTACCTGTACGGGATCCTTTAATTGCCTGCCCGTGGGTCGCGTGCGCGCCGCTAGCGGCGTGCTCGCAACCCAGTCGGGAGCTCCGTGACCCCGGCCGCGGGGACCAGCGGACCCGATCGCTGCTGGTGTCCCGCGATCGGGTTACGGAGCTGAAGAACGGGGAGAGGTCTGTGTAAACAAACCTCTCCCCGCGCTTCCTACTCTGCCTGTCATTGATTGGCTGTTCCCTGTCATCGGGAAAGCCGATCAATGACGTCAGCCCCGCCCCCCCCCCTAATGTAAAAAAAAACAGACACACGTCACAGCCCATAACCCCTCCCCTCCCCCTAGTGGTTAACCCCTTCACTACAACTGTCATTTATACAGGAATCAATGCATTTAAATAGCATTGATTGCTGTATAAATGACAATGGTCCCAAAAATGTGTCAAAAATGTCCGATGTGTCCGCCATAATGTCGCAGTCACAATAAAAATCGCTGATCGCCGCCATTACTAGTAAAAAAAAAAATATTAATAAAAATGCTATAAAACTATCCCCTATTTTGTAAACGCTATAACTTTTGCGCAAACCAATCAATAATCGCTAATTGCGATTTTTTTTAACCAAAAATATGTAGAAGAATACGTATCGGCCGAAACTGAGGAAAAAAAATGTTTTTTTTTATATTTTTTGGGGATATTTATTATAGCAAAAAGCAAAAAATATTGCATTTTTTTCAAAATTGTCGCTCTATTTTTGTTTATAGCGCAAAAAATAAAAACCGCAGGGGCGATCAAATACCACCAAAAGAAAGCTCTGTTTGTGGGAAAAAAAGGACGCCAATTTTGTTTGGGAGCCACGTCGCACGACCGCGCAATTGTCAGTTAAAGCGACGCAGTGCCGAATCGGAAAAAGGGGCCTGGTCCTTTGGCTGCCAATTGGTCCGGGGCTGAAGTGGTTAAAGCACTCCTACAGCTGCAATACTGCCACCTAGAGTTGCCACCTCCTCCCTTTAATCCAGGACACATATGAATTACACGGGTTCCGAGGCCGATTTAATGCAGATAAGGCACCAAGTGAGTTTAATTACCACCTAATCAGCCACAGAACCCGAGTAATTAATGTGTGTCCGGGATTAAAAGGGATGATGTGGCCACCCTACAGACACCGCAAGCGCGAAAGAGGCTTTAAACGAGGCCTCCAGATTTCCACCCGAAGCACCCTGGAAAGCCGGGACCACCTCCACCGAAACCACGAGGTGGCCCAGTCTGCGAATAACACATCCTGTAAAAGGGGATGTACTGGGAAGACTGGGGATGCTGCGGCAGGCCCACGATCCCAACCTTGCAACCTTTCTGACAGAAGATTTTAAAGCCCCATACACACAGTCGGAAAATCCGACCACCAAATCCAATCGGATTTGGTCCGACGGATTTAGTCTGACACTGGTGTTGCATACACACGGTCGGACAAAGTTGTCGGAAAATCCGATCATTCTGAACGTGGTGACGTTTGTTGCCTACGACGGGACTACGTAGAGGCTAGTAGCCAATAGCTTTGGTCTTGTAATGTGATCTGAGCATGCGCGGCACTTTGTCCGGTCGGAATTCGCTACACACGATCGGATTTGGTGTGATCGGACTTTGTTGTCGGAAAATCTATCCAGCAGGAGATAGGACTTTGTCCGTCGGACAATCCGATGGAAACTGTCCGATGGTGCCTACACACGGTCGGAATTTCCGACAACATTGTCCGATAGGACAGAATCCATCGGAAAATCCGTCCGTGTGTATGGGGCTTAAGTTGGTCCGGCCACTTCCATGAAAAAAAAACCCATAAAGGCCTTCTGGGTCTGAGATAAAATTGGACTCTTGGGATTCCTCAGGAGTGGATTCTTCGGAAAGGAAAAAAAAAATGTCTGCATCCCCTTAGATTCCCCTTTCACCTCTTCTTCAGCCGGCTGGCCCCTCCTCCGTCATCAGAGAGGGTGGAGGAGAACGTTTCTGCTTGCGACCAACATGATCCAAACAGGAAAGGATTTTGGAGAGCCGGTATTGCAGCCCAGCAATAGAAGATGAGAATTCCTCCCATTAACCACATGCCGGCCGCGCTATAGTCGAAAGACGTCTACAGCGCGGTCGGGTTTTCCTGAGTGGACGCCATACGGACGTCCTCCCAGAAACTTGCTCCCGCGCGCCCCCTGGGCGCGCACTCGGGAACATCCGTGACCGCCGGTCCCAAGGACCCGGCGCATCACGGTAAACAGCCGCTGATAGCGGCCGTTTACCATGTGATCGCTCCGTCAAATGACGGAGCGATCACATGTACACAAACCGGCGTCACGTCATGACGCCGGTTCCTCCCTCCCCTCTCTGTACCGATCGGTACAGAGAGGGGAGAAGCGGAGAGGGGGAGAGACGGACCAGCGCTGTGGGCTGGATGTGTAGTGCCCACAGCGCTGGTCAATACACTGCCACCACTGTGCAATGCTCTGCAACCACTGTGCAATGCTCTGCCACCACTGTGCAATGCTCTGCCACCAACCACTGTGCAATGCTCTGCCACTACTGTGCAATGCTCTGCCACCACTGTGCAATGCTCTGCCACTACTGTGCAATGCTCTGCAACCACCACTGTGCAATGCTCTGCCACCACTGTGCAATGCTCTGCAACCAACCACTGTGCAATGCTCTGCCACCACTGTGCAATGCTCTGCCACCACTGTGCAATGCTCTGCCACCACTGTGCAATGCTCTGCCACCAACCACTGTGCAATGCTCTGCCACCACTGTGCAATGCTCTGCCACTACTGTGCAATGCTCTGCCACCACTGTGCAATGCTCTGCAACCACTGTGCAATGCTCTGCAACCACTGTGCAATACTCTGCAACCACTGTGCAATACTCTGCAACCACTGTGCAATGCTCTGCAACCACTGTGCAATACTCTGCAACCACTGTGCAATGCTCTGCCACCAACCACTGTGCAATGCTCTGCCACTACTGTGCAATGCTCTGCCACCACTGTGCAATGCTCTGCAACCAACCACTGTGTAATGCTCTGCCACTACTGTGCAATGTTCTGCAACCACTGTGTAATGCTCTGCCACTACTGTGCAATGTTCTGCAACCACTGTGCAATACTCTGCCAATACTCTGCAATAATTTTTAATAGAAACAAAGAATTTTTATTTTTATTTTTTACCGAACTTTCTGTATTTTTTGATTTATAGCGCAAAAAATAAAAAACCCAGCGGTGATTAAATACCACCAAAAAGAAAGCTCTATTTGTGTGAAAAAAAGGACACAAAATTAATTTGGGTACAGTGTTGCATGACGGAGTAATTGTCATTCAAAGTGTGAGAGCACCGAAAGATGAAAATTGGTCTGGTTAGGAAGGGGGTTTAACTGCCCGGTGGGTAAGGGGTTAAACAAAGGAGCTGGATGAAGGCGACTCTGTGATAGTGGAAAGTCAAGGCAATCGGAGGGAGTCGAAGGTGCACGGAACTAAGTGACCCCCCCCAGAGATAAATGGAGTGGTGTCCAGATTCTTCCGTGTCCGATAAGGGAACCTTCTGCCTCTGGATCCTCTTCTCTGCCGTCGCTGAGACAATAATAATAGAAGCCTTCCTGAACCAGCAGTCCAAGTCTGCAGAGAGGATAAAAGGGGCATACACCTGGGTGCTGCCCCCTTAATATGAGGTGTATTATGCCCCCCCCCCCACCCACCAAAGAAAAACGACCTTCTGTGCCAGTAATCCACCTGCCTAAGAATAGAGGGAGAGTCTACATTAGGTCACATGTCCAGGAGGTGGAAGCAGAAGCATTCTCTGACCCATTCCACAATGCAGGGCCCCCAAGGTGGGTCCAGACTTCAGGGACGCTACTGCCCAGCTGGGGATCACTGCCTTGGACTTGTATAGCACTCTGCCGGTTCACAAGGCAATATATCACTGCACAGGGTCCCATTATGCAGAGGCCAGTGCTGAACAGCAACATTACAGGCCATCCCTGCATGTCCAGTATGGGGTCCGGGTACCATTCCTCTCAGCAGACAGCCGTAGGTAAGAGATCTGGTCACATCTCTAGAGACGCTCTCCTGTGTTCCTGTTAAAGACTTGCTTGGCTGACATTCCTTCTGGCTCCAGATCCTGCTTGCTGTTCTACTACGCTCATCTCTGGCTCCCTGACGTTTTGGCTTGTCTGACTATCTGTTCCGGTACCTGAACTCTGGCTATGTTTTGACTATGTTTACCTTTTTATTAAACAAGTGAGATTTAACTGTACTTCTGTCTCAGTCTGATTGATGGTTTCTGACAACAAGACCATCACCTTAGGACACTAGCAAAAAACCGGAGCAACACCTAGCTGGGAGGAGATTAGGAAGCTCT
>CM053030.1:538599458-538614331 GCA_028564925.1 Lithobates sylvaticus | reverse complement strand
AGGGTTCCAAAAAGAAACGCATTGTTAGCGGGATCAGCCCATATACCTGCTAGCACCTGCGTTTTCCCCCTCCGCCCAGCCCAGCCCACCCAAGTGCAGTATCGATCGATCACTGTCACTTACAAAACACTAAGCACACATAACTGCAGCGTTCGCAGAGTCAGGCCTGATCCCTGCGATCGCTAACAGTTTTTTTGTGGTAGCGTTTTGATTCAGGTCGCTTCAGTCAGGAGCTTTTTTACCTGTGAATCTCAAAAAAATAAAAAAAAATAAAATAGTTGTCGTTTTATTGTTCTCTCTCTCACTCTATTCTCTCTCTATTGTTGCTCTTTTTTTACTCCATTCTATTCTGCAATGTTTTATTATGTTTTATTATGTTTTATCATGCTTGCTTTTCAGGTATGTAATTTTGTTTACTGTGTGTTTTAGTGTTGAGCATTTTTTTGTTTTCAGGTGCGCCATTCAGTTGCAACGCGGATTTATTTATCTTGACAGCAACAGCGTTTGCTCCCACGATACATAAAGCCGCGACTCCAACGCTGTAGGAGGTGATTTCACCACCACAGTTAAAAAAAAGAGCATATATGCCGAAGCAGGGGGGCAGCCGGGGGGGGGGAGGAGCGATTGGCTCCTAATGCCACGTACATACGGTCGAAATTCCGACCGTGTGTACACGGCATAACTTTTGCGGGAGGATGCCCCCATGCATCGGCATATATAAATGGTGCATGTATGCCCATCATTAGAAGTGGGTGGATGAAGGGAGGTATTCTAATGGTGGGCATACCCACCAATCAATCTCTTTTTTTTTCGTTCAGCCAAGAGGCTGCATGAAAAAAAAAAGATTACAATATATGTCCAGTATGTTGCTGGACTTTGAATGGTTATACCAGAATGATGCCTGCAGGTTTAGGTATCATCTTGGTATCATTCTTTTCAGCCAGTGATCGGCTTTCATGTAAAAGCAATTCTAGCGGGTAATTAGCCTCTAGACTGCTTTTACAAGCAGTGGGAGGGAATGTCCCCCCTCCCGGATATAAACCGCGCCATTGCGAAATTGGGAAAGCATTTTATCACACCAATCTTGGTGGGGTCAGATGCTTTGAGGGCAGAGGAAAGATCTAGGGTCTAATAGACCCAATTTTTTCAAAAAAAGAGTACTGTCACTGCCTATTGCTATCATAGGGGATATTTACATTCCCTGAGATAACAATAAAAATCAAAACAAAGAAAAAAAATTGAAGGAACATTTTAAAAATAAAATAAAAAAGCTAAATAAATAAAAAAAAAAACAAAAAAAAAAAAAAAAAAGCACCCCTGCCCCCCCTTCTCTTGCGCAAAGGCGTACACAAGCGTTGGTCTGGCGTCATATGTAAACAGCAATTGCACCATGCATGTGAGGTATCACCGCGAAGGTCAGATCGAGGGCAGTAATTTTAGCAGTAGACCTCCTCCGTGAATCTAATGTGGTATCATGTAAAGGCTTTTAAAGGCTTTTAAAAATGTATGTAGTTTGTCGCCACTGCGTGTTTGTGCGCAATTTTAAAGCATGTCGTGTTTGGTATCCATGTACTCGGCCTAAGATCATATTTTTTATTTCATCAAAAATTTGAGCAATATAGTGTGTTTTAGTGCATTAAAATAAAAAAAAGTGTATTTTTTCCACAAAAAATGCGTTTGAAAAATCGCTGCGCAAATACTGTGTGGAAAAAAAAAAATGCAACACCCACCATTTTAATCTGTAGGGCCTTTGCTTTAACAATATATATAGTGTTTGGGGGTTCAACGTAATTTTCTTGCAAAAAAAAAATATGTTTTCATGTAAACAAAAAGTGTCAGAAAGGGCTTTGTCTTCAAGTGGTTAGAAGAGTGGGTGACGTGTGACATAGGCTTCTAAATGTTGTGCATAAAATGCCAGGACAGTTCAAACCCCCCCCAAATGACCCCATTTTGGAAAGTAGACACCCCAAGCTATTTGCTGAGAGCAATGTTGAGCCCATTAAATATTTTTTTTTTTGTCCCAAGAGATTGAATAATGAAAAAAAAAAAATATATATATTTTTTTTACAAAAAGTTGTCACTAAATGATATATTGCTCAAACATGTCATGGGCATATGTGGAAATACACCCCAAAATACATTCTGTTGCTTCTCCTGAGTACGGGGATACCACATGTGTGGGACTTTTTGGGAGCCTAGCCGCGTACGGAACCCCAAAAACCAATCACCGCCTTCAGGCTTTCTAAGGGTGTAATTTTTTTATTTCACTTCTCACTGCCAATCACAGTTTCGGAGGCCATGGAATGCCCAGATGGCATAAAACCCCCCAAAATGACCCCATTTTGGAAAGTAGACACCCCAAGCTATTTGCTGAGAGGTATGGTGAGTATTTTGCAGATCTCGCTTTTTGTCACAAAGTTTTGAAAATTGAAAAAAGAAAAAAATTTTTTTTTTTTCTTTACTTTCTTCATTTTCAAAAACAAATGAGAGCTGTAAAATACTCACCATGCCTCTCAACAAATAGCTTGGGGTGTCTACTTTCCAAAATGGGGTCATTTGGGGGGGTTTTGTGCTATTTTGGCATTTTATGGCCTTCGAAACGGTGATAGGTAGTGAGGAGTGAAATCAAAAATTTGCACCCTTAGAAATCCTGAAGGCGGTGCTTGGGTTTCGGGGCCCCGTACGCGGCTAGGCTCCCAAAAAGTCCCACACATGTGGTATCCCCATACTCAGGAGAAGCAGCAAAATGTATTTTGGGGTGCAATTCCACATATAACTATGGCATGTGTGAGCAATATATCATTTAGTGACAACTTTTTGAAAAAAAAAAAAATCTTTTTTATTTTTGTCTTTATTCAATCACTTGGGACTAAAAAAAAAAATATTCAATGGGCTCAACATGCCTCTCAGCAAATAGCTTGGGGTGTCTACTTTCCAAAATGGGGTCATTTGGGGGGGTTTTGTACTTCTCTGCCATTTTAGCACCTCAAGAAATGAAATAGGCAGTCATAAATTAAAAGCGGTGTAAATTCCAGAAAATGTACTCTAGTTTGTAGACGCTATAACTTTTGCGCAAACCAATAAATATACGCTTATTGGCATTTTTTTTACTAAAGACATGTGGCTGAATACATTTTGGCCCAAATGTTTGACTAAAATTGAGTTTATTAGATTTTTTTTATAACAAAAAGTAGAAAATCTCTTTTTTTTTCAAAATTTTCGCTCTTTTTCCGTTTTATATCGCAAAAAATAAAAATCACAGAGGCAATCAAATACCATCAAAAGAAAGCTCTATTTGTGGGAAGAAAAGGACGCAAATTTCGTTTGGTTACAAAATTGCATGACCGCGCAATTACCAGTTAAAGTAGTGCAGTGCGAAATTGAAATAAGACCTCTGGTCCTTTGGCTGCCAAATGGTCCGGGGCTGAAGTGGTTAAGATGTCACAGGTTAGAAGACTCCTGTCTTAACTCCTGTTTTCAACTCACCACTTAGAATAGTTCCACTTGGACAGAGTTCCACCAGACTCAAAGATGAGCAGGCTCACAATGAGCTCTACACAAGATTATATAGGTCTCAAGCACCTGTGAGCAATTAACCACTCCCCTTAATTAGTAAGCTGAAGGAAGCAAAGAAAAAAAAACTGTTTAAAAAGTGTCTGTCAGAAAAGGGTATTAAAAAGCTACAAGGAAAAGGCCCAGAAAGAACCTAAAAAATGCAATCCAGCAGTCAAAAAAGCAAGTAAATAGAGTCCACCTGTGTGTCATTTAATCTCACTATAAATACAGATGTTCTGTGAAGCCTTCAGAGGTTTGTTAGAGACCCTTAGTGAACACACAGCATCATGAAGGCCAAGGAACACACCAGACAGGCCAGGGATAACATTGTGGAGAAGTTTAAAGTGATTGTAAAGCTTCAATTTAAAAATATAATAAACTTGTCACTTACCTTTACTGTGCAGTTCATTTTGCACAGAGTGGCCCCGATCCTTGACTTCTGGGGTCCCTCTGCGGCTCCTATGGCTTCTCAGTGCATCAGATAACCCCCCTAGGGGAAGTGCTTTCCCGGTGGGTTATCTTGCGGGCGTTCTCCCGAGTCCAGCCTTTGTGTCCATAGACTTTGAATGTAGGACTCGGCCCAACCCTGGCCCCCGAGTCATTGGATTTGATTGACAGGAGCGGAAGCCAATAGCTGCGCTGCTATCAATCATCTATCCAATTAAGAGCCGAGAACCCTGGGCAGAGGAAGAACGCTTCTCCAGCTTGGGGAAATTACAGGGCTCAGGTAGGTAAAACGGGGGGGGGGGTCACTGACGGATGTTTTTTCACCTTAATGTATAAGACCCCTTTAAAGCAGGGTTAGGTTATAAAAAAAAATCTCCCAAGCTTTGAGCTCTGTTCAATCCATCATCGGAAAATGGAGTATTGCACAACTGCAAACCTACCAAGACACGGCCGTCCACCTAAACTGACCGGGCCGGGCAAGGAGAGCATTCATCAGAGAAGAGCCAAGAGGTCCATGGTAACTCAGGGGGGAGAGTCTGTCCACAGGACAACTATTAGTCGTGTTCTCCACAAATCTGCCCTTTATGGAAGAGTGACAAGAAAAAAGACATTGGAGAAAGAAAGTCATTAGAAGACCTGTTTTGTAGTTTGTGAGAAGCCATGTGGGGGAGGGGAGCAAACATGTGGAAGAAGGTGATCTGGTCAGATGAGACCAAAATTAAATTTTTTGTCTTAAAAGCAAAACGCTATGTGTGTGGGGAAAACTAACACTGCCCATCCCCCTGAACACACCATCCCCACCGTGAAACATGGTGGTGGCAGCATCATGTGGTGGGGATGGTTTTCTTCAGCAGGGACAGGGAAGCTGGTCAGAGTTGATGGGAAGATGGATGGAGACAAATACAGGACAATCTTAGAAGAAAACCTGTTAGAGTCTGCAAAAGACTTGAGACTGGGGGGGGGGAGGGTCACCTTCCAGCAGGACAACGACCCGAAACATACAGCCAGAGCTACAATGGAATGGTTTAGATCAAAGCATATCCATGTGTTAGAATGGCCCAGTCACAGTCCAGACCTAAATCACATTGAGAATCTGTGGCAAGACTTGAAAATTGCTGATCACAGACGCTCTCCATCCAATCTGACAGAGCTTGAGATATTCTACAAAGAAGAAGAATGGGCAGAAATGTCCTCTCTAGATGTGCAAAGCTGGTAGAGACACCCCCAAAAAGACTTGTAGAGAAAGGGGGGTGCCCCCCCCCCCCCACACTTTTCACATATTTATTTGTATCATTTTACTTCCACTTTACAATTATGTGACACTTTGTGTTGGTCTCACATAAAATCCCTGATGAAGGGGTTCTGAGAACCTCTAAAATGTGTTAACTTTTTTAAGGATGCTACAAATGATGTACTATTTTTGTACCGTTCAATAGCCTGGAGCTCCTTTTTTATGCACAAAAAACAAACCGTGGTCTGTGCAGACTGTAAAGCCACCTACTGATTACCTTCTATGTCAGCTTACACTCCCATGTGAGATATTTGGTCCCCTCCAGAGAACCCACAGCTCCACAAATTGACTTTATTTGTTAAACTAAAGTAGCCTTTCTCTTCTTTTCACTGAAGGACACTGTCAGATCTTGTTTGAATCTTGCGTGGGGGCTCGTCCGGGATCTGAACCCGGGACCTCTCATAACAGCAATCATGAAGACTGTCCTTCAATAAATTCAGAAAAAAAAAAGATTTTTCAGGGAGTTCCAAAATGTAATTTTTACCTTCTTGCCAACTTAACCACTTCGCATCCGGCCGTAGCCGAATGACGGCCACAGCGCGGATGCCAAATCCGGGAGGCCGTCATATGACGGCCTCCTCTTTCCTCGTTCCCTGTGCACGCTCACGAGCGCGCAGCAGGGAAATTCTGTGTTGGCCGTGTCCCTCGGACACGGCCAATCACAGATCGCTGTAAACGGCCAATAACAGCGGCCGTTTACAGCGCGATCGCCCTGGCCAATGAGAGATGATCTCATATGTAAACATATGAGATCATCTCTCAGCGCCGCTCCTCCTCCTCACACAGAGACAGCGTGTGAGGAGGGGGAGATGAACGGCTGCAGCGCCGTAAGTGTTTAAAAAAATAAATAAATAAAATGCCATCTGTGCCCACTGCCACCACTGCAATCTGTCCCCAATGTCATCTGTGCCCAATGACATCCCCAGTGCCATCCCCAGTGCCATCCCAGTGCCATCCCCAGTGCCATCCGCCAGTGCCATCTGCCAGTGCCATCCCCAGTGCCATCCCCAGTGCCATCTGTAGTCAGTGCCATCTGTCATCAGTGCCACCTGTCAGTGTCACGTGCCATCTGTTATCAGTGTCACCTGTCATCAATGCCACCTGTCATCAGTGTCATGTGTCATCAGTGCCACGTATTAGTGCCGTCTGTCATCAGTGCCACGTATTAGTGCCATCTCGCATCAGTGCCACATATTAGTGCCACGTGATATCAGTGCCATCTCTCAGTGCCATCTGTCATCAGTGTCACGTGTCATCAGTGCCCCGTATTAGTACCATCTGTCATCAGTGCCACGTCAGTGTCGCGTGTCATCAGTGCCACGTCAGTGTCACGTGTCATCAGTGCCACGTCAGTGTCATCAGTGCCACGTCAGTGTCACGTGTCATTGTCCTGGTGCTCCAGGGCCTTAAAAAGTGTAATAGGTAGTCAACAATTTAGATGTGTAATTTATGCTCCTAGAACACGTGATGGCGCTCCCTGCATGTTGGGCCTCTCTATGTGGCCAGGCTGTGGAAAAGTCCCACATATGTGGTATCGTAATACTCAGGAGGAGTATCAGAATTTATTTTGGGGTGTCATTTGTGGTATACACATGCCAGGTGAGAGAAATAACCTATTACAATGACAATTTTGTAGAAAAAAAATAAAAAATAAAAAAATAATTCATTTTGCAAAGAATTGTGGGGAAAAAATGACAACATCAAAAAGCTCACCATGCCTCTTAGTAAATACCTTGGAATGTCTACTTTCAAAAAGGGGTCATTTGGGGGGTATTTGTACTTTCCTGGTTGTTCGGGTCACAAGAAATGAGATCGGTCACCAGTACATCAGATGTGATCAATTTTGTATAATTCGCACCACAGATTGTAGAGTCTGTAACTTTCACAAAGACCAAATAATTTCCACTAATTTGGGTTATTTTTACCAACGATATGGGGCAGTATAAATTGTGGCCAAAATTTATGAAGAAAAATTAATAATTTCCTAAATTGTATCACAGAAACAAAGAAAAATGTGTTTTTTTTTCAAAATTTTCGGTCTTTTTTCAATTATAGCGCAAAAAATAAAAAACCCAGAGGTGATCAAATACCACCAAAAGAAAGCTCTATTTGTGGGAAAAAAAGGACAAAAAATTAATTTGGGTTCAGTGTTACATGACTGAGTAATTGTCAGTCAAAGCGTGAGAGCACCGAAAGCTGAAAATTGGTCTGGATGGGAGGGGGTGTTGGTGCCTGGTAGGCAAGTGGTTAAGTCAGAAATAAAATGTTTGTTAAACTGATTTCCCAAAGCGACCCCTTCAGCTATGCAGCGTCCACAATCTTCCCTTCTCTCTCTGTTGGCACAGCCTTCCCTGTAAATCTCTTCTCCATTTATATATCCCTCCCCACTTAATATCCTCCTCCTTCCCTTATCTCCTCTCCATTATATATCCCTCCCCACTTCTATCCTCCTCCTTCCCTTATCTCCTCTCCATTATATATCCCTCCCCACTTCTATCCTCCTCCTTCCCTTATCTCCTCTCCATTATATATCCCTCCCCACTTCTATCCTCCTCCTTCCCTTATCTCCTCTCCATTATATATCCCTCCCCACTTCTATCCTCCTCCTTCCCTTATCTCCTCTCCATTATATATCCCTCCTCCTTCCCTTATCTCCTCTCCATTATATATCCCTCCTCCCCACTTCTATCCTCCTCTCCCTTATCTCCCTCCCATTATATATCCCTCCCCCTTCCCTATCCTCCTCCTTCCTTATAATCTCCTCTCCATTATATATCCCTCCTCCTTCCCTTATCTCCTCTCCATTATATATCCCTCCCCACTTCTATCCTCCTCCTTCCCTTATCTCCTCTCCATTATATATCCCTCCCCACTTCTATCCTCCTCCTCCTCCCATCTCCTCTCCCATTTCTATCCTCCTCCTTCCCTTATCTCCTCTCCATTAAATATCCCTCCCCACGTCTATCCTCCTCCTTCCCTTATCTCCTCTCCATTATATATACCTCCCCACTTCTATCCTCCTCCTTTCCTTATCTCCTCTCCATTATATTCCCCTCCCCACTTCTTATCCTCCTCCTTCCCTTATCTCCTCTCCATTATATATCCCTCCCCACTTCTATCCTCCTCCTTCCCTTATCTCCTCTCCATTATATATCCCTCCCCACTTCTATCCTCCTCCTTCCCTTATCTCCTCTCCATTATATATCCCTCCCCACTTCTATCCTCCTCCTTCCCTTATCTCCTCTCCATTATATATCCCTCCCCACTTCTATCCTCCTCCTTCCTTCCCTTATCTCCTCTCCATTATATATCCCTCCCCACTTCTATCCTCCTCCTTCCCTTATCTCCTCTCCATTATATATCCCTCCCCACTTCTATCCTCCTCCTTCCCTTATCTCCTCTCCATTATATATCCCTCCCCACTTCTATCCTCCTCCTTCCCTTATCTCCTCTCCATTATATATCCCTCCCCACTTCTATCCTCCTCCTTCCCTTATCTCCTCTCCATTATATATCCCTCCCCACTTCTATCCTCCTCCTTCCCTTATCTCCTCTCCATTATATATCCCTCCCCACTTCTATCCTCCTCCTTCCCTTATCTCCTCTCCATTATATATCCCTCCCCACTTCTATCCTCCTCCTTCCCTTATCTCCTCTCCATTATATATCCCTCCCCACTTCTATCCTCCTCCTTCCCTTATCTCCTCTCCATTATATATCCCTCCCCACTTCTATCCTCCTCCTTCCCTTATCTCCTCTCCATTATATATCCCTCCCCACTTCTATCCTCCTCCTTCCCTTATCTCCTCTCCATTATATATCCCTCCCCACTTCTATCCTCCTCCTTCCCTTATCTCCTCTCCATTATATATCCCTCCCCACTTCTATCCTCCTCCTTCCCTTATCTCCTCTCCATTATATATCCCTCCCCACTTCTATCCTCCTCCTTCCCTTATCTCCTCTCCATTATATATCCCTCCCCACTTCTATCCTCCTCCTTCCCTTATCTCCTCTCCATTATATATCCCTCCCCACTTCTATCCTCCTCCTTCCCTTATCTCCTCTCCATTATATATCCCTCCCCACTTCTATCCTCCTCCTTCCCTTATCTCCTCTCCATTATATATCCCTCCCCACTTCTATCCTCCTCCTTCCCTTATCTCCTCTCCATTATATATCCCTCCCCACTTCTATCCTCCTCCTTCCCTTATCTCCTCTCCATTATATATCCCTCCCCACTTCTATCCTCCTCCTTCCCTTATCTCCTCTCCATTATATATCCCTCCCCACTTCTATCCTCCTCCTTCCCTTATCTCCTCTCCATTATATATCCCTCCCCACTTCTATCCTCCTCCTTCCCTTATCTCCTCTCCATTATATATCCCTCCCCACTTCTATCCTCCTCCTTCCCTTATCTCCTCTCCATTATATATCCCTCCCCACTTCTATCCTCCTCCTTCCCTTATCTCCTCTCCATTATATATCCCTCCCCACTTCTATCCTCCTCCTTCCCTTATCTCCTCTCCATTATATATCCCTCCCCACTTCTATCCTCCTCCTTCCCTTATCTCCTCTCCATTATATATCCCTCCCCACTTCTATCCTCCTCCTTCCCTTATCTCCTCTCCATTATATATCCCTCCCCACTTCTATCCTCCTCCTTCCCTTATCTCCTCTCCATTATATATCCCTCCCCACTTCTATCCTCCTCCTTCCCTTATCTCCTCTCCATTATATATCCCTCCCCACTTCTATCCTCCTCCTTCCCTTATCTCCTCTCCATTATATATCCCTCCCCACTTCTATCCTCCTCCTTCCCTTATCTCCTCTCCATTATATATCCCTCCCCACTTCTATCCTCCTCCTTCCCTTATCTCCTCTCCATTATATATCCCTCCCCACTTCTATCCTCCTCCTTCCCTTATCTCCTCTCCATTATATATCCCTCCCCACTTCTATCCTCCTCCTTCCCTTATCTCCTCTCCATTATATATCCCTCCCCACTTCTATCCTCCTCCTTCCCTTATCTCCTCTCCATTATATATCCCTCCCCACTTCTATCCTCCTCCTTCCCTTATCTCCTCTCCATTATATATCCCTCCCCACTTCTATCCTCCTCCTTCCCTTATCTCCTCTCCATTATATATCCCTCCCCACTTCTATCCTCCTCCTTCCCTTATCTCCTCTCCATTATATATCCCTCCCCACTTCTATCCTCCTTCCCTTATCTCCTCTCCATTATATATCCCTCCCCACTTCTATCCTCCTCCTTCCCTTATCTCCTCTCCATTATATATCCCTCCCCACTTCTATCCTCCTCCTTCCCTATCTCCTCTCCATTATATATCCCTCCCCACTTCTATCCTCCTCCTTCCCTTATCTCCTCTCCATTATATATCCCTCCCCACTTCTATCCTCCTCCTTCCCTTATCTCCTCTCCATTATATATCCCTCCCCACTTCTATCCTCCTCCTTCCCTTATCTCCTCTCCATTATATATCCCTCCCCACTTCTATCCTCCTCCTTCCCTTATCTCCTCTCCATTATATATCCCTCCCCACTTCTATCCTCCTCCTCCTTCATTCCATTATATATCCCTCCCCACTTCTATCCTCCTCCTTCCCTTATCTCCTCTCCATTATATATCCCTCCCCACTTCTATCCTCCTCCTTCCCTTATCTCCTCTCCATTATATATCCCTCCCCACTTCTATCCTCCTCCTTCCCTTATCTCCTCTCCATTATATATCCCTCCCCACTTCTATCCTCCTCCTTCCCTTATCTCCTCTCCATTATATATCCCTCCCCACTTCTATCCTCCTCCTTCCCTTATCTCCTCTCCATTATATATCCCTCCCCACTTCTATCCTCCTCCTTCCCTTATCTCCTCTCCATTATATATCCCTCCCCACTTCTATCCTCCTCCTTCCCTTATCTCCTCTCCATTATATATCCCTCCCCACTTCTATCCTCCTCCTTCCCTTATCTCCTCTCCATTATATATCCCTCCCCACTTCTATCCTCCTCCTTCCCTTATCTCCTCTCCATTATATATCCCTCCCCACTTCTATCCTCCTCCTTCCCTTATCTCCTCTCCATTATATATCCCTCCCCACTTCTATCCTCCTCCTTCCCTTATCTCCTCTCCATTATATATCCCTCCCCACTTCTATCCTCCTCCTTCCCTTATCTCCTCTCCATTATATATCCCTCCCCACTTCTATCCTCCTCCTTCCCTTATCTCCTCTCCATTATATATCCCTCCCCACTTCTATCCTCCTCCTTCCCTTATCTCCTCTCCATTATATATCCCTCCCCACTTCTATCCTCCTCCTTCCCTTATCTCCTCTCCATTATATATCCCTCCCCACTTCTATCCTCCTCCTTCCCTATCTCCTCTCCATTATATATCCCTCCCCACTTCCCCCTCCTTCCCTTATCTCCTCTCCATTATATATCCCTCCCCACTTCTATCCTCCTCCTTCCCTTATCTCCTCTCCATTATATATCCCTCCCCACTTCTATCCCTCCCCACTTCTATCCTCCTCCTTCCCTTATCTCCTCTCCATTATATATCCCTCCCCTCCCCCCACTTCTATCCCTCCTCCTTCCCTTATCTCCTCTCCATTATATATCCCTCCCCACTTCTATCCTCCTCCTTCCCTTATCTCCTCTCCATTATATATCCCTCCCCACTTCTATCCTCCTCCTTCCCTTATCTCCTCTCCATTATATATCCCTCCCCACTTCTATCCTCCTCCTTCCCTTATCTCCTCTCCATTATATATCCTCCTCCTTCCCTTTCCCTTCTACATGTCTCTAATAGTCTCCATATTGTGATTATAGCGTGGTTGGTGTCCAGAGCTGAGGCTTTTGGAGAGAAGTGTTGCCATGAGGGCGTCACTCAAGGAATTCTCGCTACCCATTGAGGGGTTTCAGGCTTCCTGTCCCAAGCTGGAGGTGAGTGAGGAGAATACAGGTCCTCTTTATATGCTCTGGAGGCTGTCAGAGTTTTATCTTTTGCATTTCTGTAAAATCTCAGAAGAACCTCAACAATGGTCCATTCCTTCCACCAGCAAGAAGAGCATGAAGACGGGATATCAGCTTTTGTGAAATAAAGTTGTATAGAAATGGAGCTTGTATGTTGTCTGGGGAATCAACAGAATTTCACAATCACTACATTCAGAATCTCATAATTGCACAATCTGTAATAAATGGGAAGTGTTTACTACAGTGCCTTGAAAAAGTATTCATACCTCTTGAAATTTCCACATTTTGTCATGTTACAACAACCAAAACCGTAAATGTATTTTATGTGATAGACCAACACAAAGTGTCACATAATTGTGAAGTGGAAGGAAAATGATAAATGATACAAATAAATATGTGAAAAGTGTGGGGGGGGGGGGGGGGGGGGCATTTGTATTCAGCCCCCTTTACTCTGACACCCTAACTAAAATCTAGTGGAACAAAATGCCTTCAGAAGTCACCTAATTAGTAAATAGAGTCCACCTGTGTGTCATTTAATCTCAGTATAAATACAGCTGTTCCGTGAAGCCTTCAGAGGTTTGTTAGATACCCTTAGTGAACAAACAGCATCATGAAGACCAAGGAACACACCAGACAGGTCAGGTATAAAGTTGTGGAGAAGTTTAAAGTGATTGTAAAGCTTCAATTTAAAAAAAATAATAAGCTTGTCACACTTACCTTCACTGTGCAGTTCATTTTGCAGAGTGGCCCTGATCCTTGACTTCTGGGGTCCCTCGGCGGCTTTCATGGCTCCTCTGTGCATCAGATAACCCCCTAGGAGAAGCGATCTCCCGGTGGGTTATCTTGCGGGCGTTCTCCCGAGTCCAGCCTTTGTGTCTATAGACTTTGAATGTAGGACTCGGCCAGGGGTCAAGTCCTGGGGAAAAAAGTGTGGGAACTCCCACCCAAGATCCACTCGCCCACCAAAAAAATAAATAAATGATCCTCTCATATGCACGAACGCTTCAAAAGTGGTATTTTTCATCCAGTTTTCGTATTGTGTGTATGAAGCTTAACTGTTAGTACATAAAAAAAAACGATCCTCAATAAACATAAATACGGTAATTCTCTGAATAATCAGCATTCATACAATTGTGCTTCCATGTAATGTGATCATCATGTTCTGATCTTTATTGGGGAATGTTATTTTGTATATAGAGTGTTTATGTGGTGAGTTTACACTTTTCATTGAACAGAGTTTGGATAACACAGGGTTATATGGAAAGGTGATAAATGAAGTGCACATTATCTGGACAGAATACTTGGGGAGATAGTGATGTGTTCCTGCTTAGGAGATGTATGTTAGTTTGGGGGGGGGGGCTGCAAACTCTGCAGGGGCTCCAACACACACTCGCTGCTATTCCAACCCTTCACATATTTCCACATAAACTTCCCTCCTGGCATTAAACTTTGCCAGGTATTGTGCTCAGCTTACCACCCCAAACTGATGTTCCTCCCTCAGCTCACCTCTCTCCCTGCATGTCCTGTGAGCAGAATAGCTGTGCTCCTCCTCTGGGTTCTCTCATCATATGGCACTGAAGATAGAGGAGGGGGGATTCAGCGGGACACACAGAGAAAGTATGCAGGAGACTGGGGGGGGAGGATGAGGAGACAGAAAATCAGGAGGGGCCGGCGGGGAGGAGCGCATTACGAGAGGTCTGACTAAATACAATCTCTTAGCAGCAGGGACCTGATCTACCTGTCAGCTAGCTGTGATTGACAGGTAGATTGAAGCGGAAGCTGTCATGGGGCCCCCCCTACTGGCAATGCCTGAATGGTCAGGTGTGCGGCACTTACTATTGCGAGCTGTGTCGGGGGCTGCTGGTGTAGCACCTGCCACACACCTCGCATACTTCAAATTCTTGCAGGACACGGTTGCTAACGGGAACTGAGTTCCTGTTGTGGAAAAAGTACAGGAACATCCGTTCCCATGCGTTCCCGCTGGACTCGGCCCAACCCCGACTCCTGCATCATTGGATTTGATTGACAGTAGCGGAAGCCAATGGCTGCGCTGCTATCGATCTCCAATTAAGAGCCGAGAACCCCGGGCAGAGGAAGAGCGCTTCTCCAGTGTAGGGAAATTCCAGGGCTCAGGTAAGTAAAAGTGGGGGGGGGGGGGGGGGGGGGGGCGGTCACTGCCAGATGTTTTTTCACCTTAATGCATAAGACCCCTTTAAAGCAGGGTTAGGTTATAAAAAGATCTCCCAAGCTTTGACCATCTCACGGAGCTCTGTTCAATCCATCATCGGAAAATGGAAAGAGTATGGCACAACCGCAAACCTTCCAAGACATGGCCGTCCACCTAAACTGACCGGGCCGGGCAAGGAGAGCATTCATCAGAGAAGAGCCAAGAGGTCCATGGTAACTCTGGAGGAGCTGCAGAGATCCACAGCTCAGGGGGGAGAGTCTGTCCACAGGACAACTATTAGTCGTGTTCTCCACAAATCTGCCCTTTATGGAAGAGTGACAAGAAGAAAGACATTGGAGAAAGAAAGTCATAAGAAGTCCTGTTTGTAGTTTGTGAGAAGCCATGTGGGGGAGGGGAGCAAACA
>CM053030.1:538567018-538598958 GCA_028564925.1 Lithobates sylvaticus | reverse complement strand
CCATATTAGGGGTTGGGTTCCATATTACTGGGGTCCCATATTACTGGGTTCCATATTACTGGGGTCCATATTACTGGGGTTCCATATTACTGGAGTTCCATATTACTGGGGTCCATATTACTGGAGTTCCATATTACTGGGGTTCCATATTACTGGGGTTCCATATTACTTACATTCCATATTACTGGTCCCATATTACTGGGGTTCCATATTACTGGGTTCCATATTACTGGGGTTCCATATTACTGGAGGTTCCATATTACTGGGGTTCCATATTACTGGGTCCCCATATTACTGGGGTTTCCATATTACTGGAGTTCCATATTACTGGGGTTCCATATTACTGGGGTTCCATATTACTGGGGTCCATATTACTGGGGTATTACCATATTACTGGGGTTCCATATTACTGGGGTTCCATATTACTGGGTTCATATTACTGGGGTTCCATATTACTGGAGTTTCCATATTACTGGGGTCCCATATTACTGGGGTTCCATATTACTGGGGTTCCATATTACTGGAGGGTCCATATTACTGGTTCCATATTACTGGGTTCCATATTACTGGGGTTCCCATATTACTGGGTCCCATATTACTGGGGTTCCATATTACTGGGGTTTCCCATATTACTGGGGTTCCATATTACTGGAGTTCCATATTACTGGGGTTCCATATTACTGTTCCATATTATGTGGTTCCATATTACTGGGTTCCATATTACTGGGGTTCCATATTACTGGGGTTTCCATATTACTGGGGTTCCATATTACTGGGGTTCCATATTACTGGGGTTCCATATTACTGGGGTTCCATATTACTGGGGTTCCATATTACTGGAGTTCCATATTACTGGGGTTCCATATTACTGGGGTTCCATATTACTGGGGTCCATATTACAGGGGTCCATATTACTGGGGTTCCATATTACTGGGGTCCCATATTACTGGAGTTCCATATTACTGGGGTTCCATATTACTGGGGTTCCATATTAACTGGGGTCCCATATTACTGGGGTTCCATATTACTGGAGTTCCATATTACTGGGGTTCCATATTACTGGGTTCCATATTACTGGGTTCCATATTACTGGGGTTCCATATTACTGGGGTCCATATTACTGGAGGTTCCATATTACTGGGGTCCCATATTACTGGGGTTCCATATTACTGGGTTCCATATTACTGGGGTTCCCATATTACTGGAGTTCCATATTACTGGGGTTCCATATTACTGGGTTCCATATTACTGGGGTTCCATATTACTGGGGTTCCATATTACTGGGGTTCCATATTACTGGGGTTCCATATTACTGGGGTTCCATATTACTGGGTCCCATATTACTGGGGTTCCATATTACTGGGTTCCATATTACTGGGGTTCCATATTACTGGGGTCCATATTACTGGGTTCCATATTACTGGGGTCCCATATTACTGGGGTTCCATATTACTGGGGTTATTACCATATTACTGGGTTCCATATTACTGGGGTTCCCATATTACTGGGTTCCATATTACTGGAGTTCCATATTACTGGGTTCCCATATTACTGGGGTCCATATTACTTGGAGTTCCATATTACTGGGGTTCCATATTACTGGGGTTCCATATTACTGGGGTTCCATATTACTGGGGTTCCATATTACTGGAGGTCCCATATTACTGGGTTCCATATTACTGGGGTCCCATATTACTGGGGTCCATATTACTGGAGTTCCATATTACTGGGGTCCCATATTACTGGGGTCCCATATTACTGGGGTTCCATATTACTGGGTTCCATATTACTGGGGTTCCATATTACTGGGGTCCCATATTACTGGGGTTCCATATTACTGGGGTTCCATATTACTGGGGTCCCATATTACTGGGGTCCCATATTAATGGGGTTCCATATTACTGGGGTTCCATATTACTGGGGTCCCATATTACTGGGGTTCCATATTACTGGGTTCCATATTACTGGGTTCCATATTACTGGGGTTCCATATTACTGGGGTTCCATATTACTGGGGTTCCATATTACTGGGGTCCCATATTACTGGGGTTCCATATTACTGGGGTTCCATATTACTGGGGTTCCATATTACTGGGGTCCATATTACTGGGGTCCCATATTACTGGGGTTCCATATTACTGGGGTCCCATATTACTGGGGTTCCTTATTACTGGGGTTCCATATTACTGAGGTTCCATATTACTGGGGTCCCATATTACTGGGGTTCCATATTACTGGGGTTCCATATTACTGGAGTTCCATATTACTGGAGTTCCATATTACTGGGGTCCCATATTACTGGGGTTCCATATTACTGGGGTTCCATATTACTGGGGTGCCATATTACTGGGGTTCCATGTTACTGGGGTTCCATATTACTGGGGTTCCATATTACTGGAGTCCCATATTACTGGGGTTCCATATTACTGGGGTTCCATATTACTGGAGTTCCATATTACTGGGGTCCCATATTACTGGGGTCCCATATTACTGGGGTCCCATATTACTGGGGTTCCATATTACTGGAGTCCCATATTACTGGGGTTCCATATTACTGGGGTTCCATATTACTGGGGTTCCATATTACTGGGGTCCCATATTACTGGGGTTCCATATTACTGGGGTTCCATATTACTGGGGTTCCATATTACTGGGTTCCATATTACTGGGGTACCATATTACTGGGGTTCCATATTACTGGGGTTCCATATTACTGGAGTTCCATATTACTGGGGTTCCATATTACTGGGGTTCCATATTACTGGGGTTCCATATTACTGGAGTTCCATATTACTGGGGTTCCATATTACTGGGGTTCCATATTACTGGGGTCCCATATTACTGGGGTTCCATATTACTGGGGTTCCATATTACTGGAGTTCCATATTACTGGGGTTCCTTATTACTGGGGTTCCCATATTACTGGGGTTCCATATTACTGGGTTCCATATTACTGGAGTTCCATATTACTGGGGTTCCATATTACTGGGGTTCCATATTACTGGGGTTCCATTTTACTGGGGTCCCATATTACTGGGGTTCCATATTACTGGGGTCCCATATTACTGGGGTTCCATATTACTGGGGTTCCATATTACTGGAGTTCCATATTACTGGGGTTCCATATTACTGGGGTCCCATATTACTGGAGTCCCATATTACTGGGGTTCCATAATACTGGAGTTCCATATTACTGGGGTTCCATATTACTGGGGTTCCATATTACTGGGGTTCCATATTACTGGGGTCCCATATTACTGGGGTTCCATATTACTGGGGTTCCATATTACTGGGGTCCCATATTACTGGGGTTCCATATTACTGGAGTTCCATATTACTGGAGTTCCATATTACTGGGGTTCCATATTACTGGAGTTACATATTACCGGGGTCCCATATTACTGGGGTTCCATATTACTGGGGTTCCATATTACTGGGGTTCCATATTACTGGGGTCCCATATTACTGGGGCCCCATATTACTGGGGTTCCATATTACTGGGGTTCCATATTATTGGAGTTCCATATTACTGGGGTCCCATATTACTGGGGTCCCATATTACTGGGGTTCCATATTACTGGGGTTCCATATTACTGGGGTCCCATATTACTGGGGTTCCATATTACTGGGGTCCCATATTACTGGGGTTCCATATTACTGGGGTCCCATATTACTGGGGCCCCATATTACTGGGGTTCCATATTACTGGGGTTCCATATTAGTGGAGTTCCATATTACTGGGGTCCCATATTACTGGGGTCCCATATTACTGGGGTTCCATATTACTGGGGTTCCATATTAGTGGAGTTCCATATTACTGGGGTCCCATATTACTGGGGTCCCATATTACTGGGGTTCCATATTACTGGGGTTCCATATTAGTGGGGTTCCATATTACTGGGGTTCCATATTACTGGAGTTCCATATTACTGGGGTCCCATATTACTGGGGTCCCATATTACTGGGGTTCCATATTACTGGGGTCCCATATTACTGGGGTCCCATATTACTGGGGTTCCATATTACTGGAGTTCCATATTACTGGGGTTCCATATTACTGGGGTTCCATATAACTGGGGTTCCATATTACTGGGGTTCCATATTACTGGGGTCCCATATTACTGGGGTTCCATATTACTGGGGTTCCATATTACTGGAGTTCCATATTACTGGGGTCCCATATTACTGGGGTCCCATATTACTGGAGTTCCATATTACTGGGGTTCCATATTACTGGGGTCCCATATTACGGGGGTTCCATATTACTGGGGTTCCATATTACTGGGGTTCCATATTACTGGAGTTCCATATTACTGGGGTCCCATATTACTGGAGTCCCATATTACTGGGGTTCCATATTACTGGGGTTCCATATTACTGGGGTCCCATATTACCGGGGTTCCATATTACTGGGGTTCCATATTACTGGGGTTCCATATTACTGGGGTCCCATATTACTGGAGTTCCATATTACTGGGGTTCCATATTACCGGGGTCCCATATTACTGGAGTTCCATATTACTGGGGTCCCATATTACTGGGGTTCCATATTAATGGAGTTCTATATTACTGAGGTTCCATATTACTGGGGTCCCATATTACTGGGGTTCAATATTACTGGGGTCCCATATTACTGAGGTTCCATATTACTGGGGTCCCATATTACTGGGGTTCCATATTGTTTTATTACTCCCCCTCCCCCTTCCTGCTTAGGCCAATTCTCAGCTTTCAGCGCTCTCACCCTTTGAATGACAATTACTCGGTCATGTAACATTGCACACATAGGACATTGTTATCATTTGTTCACACAAATAAAGCTTTCTTTTGGTGGTATTTCATCACCACTGGGGGGGTTATTTTTTGCTAAACAAACAAAAAAGACCAAAAATTAAAGAAAGAAACAAGTTGTTCTTGGTTTTTGTTATAAAATTTTGCAAACAGGTAATTTTTTTTCTCCTTCACTGATGAGGCACTGATAGGCGGCACTGATGGGCACTGATAGGCTGCATTGATGGGCATTGATAGGCGGCACTGATAGGCAGCACTGATAGGTGGCACTAATGGGCACTGATAGATTGCACTAATGGGCACTGATTGGTGACACTGATGGGCACTGATTGGCAGCACTAATGGGCACTGATAGGCAGCACTGATGGGCACTGATAGGCTGCATAAATGGGCACTGATAGGCGGCACTGATAGGCAGCACTTATGGGCACTGATTGGCAGCACTGATAGGCAGCACTGATGGGCACTGATAAGCGGCACTAATGGGCACTGATAGGTGGCACTGATGGGCACTGATAGGCGGCACTGATAGGCCGCACTGATAGGCAGCACTGATGGGCACTGATAGGCAGCACGGATGGCACAGATAGGCGGCACTGATAGGCTACACTGATGGGCACTGATAGGCGGCACTGATAGGCAGCACTGATGGGCACTGATAGGCAGCACTGATGGGCACTAATAGGCAGCACTGCTGGCACAGAAAGGCGGCACTGATAGGCTACACTGATGGGCACTGATAGGCGACACTGATGGCAATGATAGGCGGCACTGATAGGCTACACAGATGGGCACTGATAGGCGGCACTGATGGCACTGATAGGCGGCACTGATAGGTGGCACTGATGGACACCAATTGGCAGCACTGATGGGCACTGATTATCAGTGTAGACCCCTTCACACCCCCTCAATCACACAATCCCCTCACCCCTCCACCAATCCCTCCCCCTCACCCCTCACACAATCCCCCTCACCCCTCACACAATCCCCCTCACCCCTCACACATCCCCCTCACCCCTCCACACATCCCCCTCTCCCCCCTCACCCCTCACTCCCCCCCCACACCCCTCACACAATCCCCCTTCACCCCTTCACACAATCCCCCTCACACCCCCCCTCACACAATCCCCCCTCACCCCTCACACAATCCCCCCCCTCACCCCTCACACAATCCCCCTCACCCCTCACACAATCCCCCACCCCTCACACCCTCACCCTCACCTCACAATCCCCCTCACCCCTCACACAATCCCCCTCACCCCTCACACAATCCCCCTCACACAATCCTCACCCTCACCCCTCACACAATCCCCTCCTCACCCTCACAATCCCCCTCACCCCCCCTCACCCCTCACACAATCCCCCCCTCCCCCCTCCCCCACAACCCCTCACCCCTCACACAATCCCCCTCACCCCTCACACAATCCCCCTCACCCCTCACACAATCCCCCTCCCCCTCACCCCTCACACAATCCCCCTCACCCCTCACACAATCCCCCTCACCCCTCACCCCTCACACAATCCCCCTCACCCCTCACACAATCCCCCTCACCCCTCACACAATCCCCCTCACACACCCCCCCTCACCCCTCACACAATCCCCCTCCCCCTCACCCCTCACACAATCCCCCTCACCCCTCACCCCTCACACAATCCCCCTCACCCCTCACACAATCCCCCTCACCCCTCACACAATCCCCCTCACCCCTCACACAATCCCCCTCACCCCTCACACAATCCCCCTCACCCCTCACACAATCCCCCTCCCCCCTCACCCCTCACACAATCCCCCTCACCCCTCACACAATCCCCCTCACACAATCCCCCTCACCCCTCACCCCTCACACAATCCCCCTCACCCCTCACCCCTCACACAATCCCCCTCACCCCTCACACAACCCCCCTCCCCCCTCACCCCCACCCCTCACACAATCCCCCTCACCCCTCACCCCTCACACAATCCCCCTCACTCACCTTCATAGCTGCAGACATTGTGGAGAAATTCATCCTCAAAGTATAGAGCAGAAGCACTGAAGTTGTTTTCCTGCAACTCCCCTCCCCCCTCCCATTCAACAGCAAAGCTTGTCCTACTCCTCCTTCCAACTCAGTTATCCATGCTCCCCCCAACCAGCAGTGACTTGCTACTGGGTGTGGGGGTGCTGATCTGAGCTGAGTCACTGCTGAGAGGGGAAGCGGAGCTGCTGAGTCACTGCTGAGAGGGGAAGCGGAGCTGCTGAGTCACTGCTGAGAGGGGAGCGGAGCTGCTGAGTCACTGCTGAGAGGGGAAGCGGAGCTGCTGAGTCACTGCTGAGAGGGGAAGCGGAGCTGCTGAGTCACTGCTGAGAGGGGGAGCGGAGCTGTTGAGTCACTGCTGAGAGGGGGAGCGGAGCTGCTTAGTCACTGCTGAGAGGGGGAGCGGAGCTGTTGAGTCACTGCTGAGAGGGGGAGCGGAGCTGCTGAGTCACTGCTGAGAGGGGAAGCGGAGCTGCTGAGTCACTTCTGAGAGGGGAAGCGGAGCTGCTGAGTCACTGCTGAGAGGGGAAGCAGAGCTGCTGAGTCACTGCTGAGAGGGGAAGCGGAGCTGCTGAGTCACTGCTGAGAGGGGAAGCGGAGCTGCTGAGTCACTACTGAGAGGGGAAGCGGAGCTGCTGAGTCACTGCTGAGAGGGGAAGCGCAGCTGCTGAGTCACTGCTGAGAGGGGAAGCGGAGCTGCTGAGTCACTGCTGAGAGGGGAAGCAGAGCTGCTGAGAGGGGGAGAAGGGCTGCTGAGTCACTGCTGAGAGGGGAGCGGAGCTGCTGAGTCACTGCTGAGAGGGGAAGCGGAGCTGCTGAGAGGGGGAGCAGGGCTGCTGAGTCACTGCTGAGAGGGGGAGCGGAGCTGCTGAGTCACTGCTGAGAGGGGAGCGGAGCTGCTGAGTCACTGCTGAGAGGGGAAGCGGAGCTGCTGAGTCACTGCTGAGAGGGGAAGCGGAGCTGCTGAGAGGGGAAGCGGAGCTGCTGAGTCACTGCTGAGAGGGGAGCGGAGCTGCTGAGTCACTGCTGAGAGGGGAGCGGAGCTGCTGAGTCACTTCTGAGAGGGGAAGCAGAGCTGCTGAGTCACTGCTGAGAGGGGAAGCGGAGCTGCTGAGTCACTGCTGAGAGGGGAGCGGAGCTGCTGAGTCACTGCTGAGAGGGGAGCCGAGCTGCTGAGTCACTGCTGAGAGGGGAAGCGGAGCTGCTGAGTCACTGCTGAGAGGGGAAGCGGAGCTGCTGAGTCACTGCTGAGAGGGGAGCCGAGCTGCTGAGTCACTGCTGAGAGGGGAAGCGGAGCTGCTGAGTCACTGCTGAGAGGGGAAGCAGAGCTGCTGAGAGGGGGAGAAGGGCTGCTGAGTCACTGCTGAGAGGGGGAGCGGAGCTGCTGAGTCACTGCTGAGAGGGGAAGCGGAGCTGCTTAGTCACTGCTGAGAGGGGAAGCAGAGCTGCTGAGTCACTGCTGAGAGGGGAAGCGGAGCTGCTGAGTCACTGCTGAGAGGGGAAGCGGAGCTGCTGAGTCACTACTGAGAGGGGAAGCGGAGCTGCTGAGTCACTGCTGAGAGGGGAGCCGAGCTGCTGAGTCACTGCTGAGAGGGGAAGCGGAGCTGCTGAGTCACTGCTGAGAGGGGAAGCAGAGCTGCTGAGAGGGGGAGAAGGGCTGCTGAGTCACTGCTGAGAGGGGAGCGGAGCTGCTGAGTCACTGCTGAGAGGGGAAGCGGAGCTGCTGAGAGGGGGAGCAGGGCTGCTGAGTCACTGCTGAGAGGGGGAGCGGAGCTGCTGAGTCACTGCTGAGAGGGGAGCGGAGCTGCTGAGTCACTGCTGAGAGGGGGAGCGGAGCTGCTGAGTCACTGCTGAGAGGGGAAGCTGAGCTGCTGAGTCACTGCTGAGAGGGGAAGCGGAGCTGCTGAGTCACTGCTGAGAGGGGAAGCGGAGCTGCTGAGTCACTGCTGAGAGGGGAAGCGGAGCTGCTGAGTCACTGCTGAGAGGGGAAGCGGAGCTGCTGAGTCACTGCTGAGAGGGGAAGCCGAGCTGCTGAGTCACTGCTGAGAGGGGAAGCGGAGCTGCTGAGTCACTGCTGAGAGGGGAAGCGGAGCTGCTGCGTCACTGCTGAGAGGGGAAGCGGAGCTGCTGAGTCACTGCTGAGAGGGGGAGAAGGGCTGCTGAGTCACTGCTGAGAGGGGAAGCGGAGCTGCTGAGTCACTGCTGAGAGGGGAAGCGGAGCTGCTGAGAGGGGGAGCAGGGCTGCTGAGTCACTGCTGAGAGGGGGAGCGGAGCTGCTGAGTCACTGCTGAGAGGGGGAGCGGAGCTGCTGAGTCACTGCTGAGAGGGGAAGCGGAGCTGCTGAGTCACTGCTGAGAGGGGGAGCGGAGCTGCTGAGTCACTGCTGAGAGGGGAAGCGGAGCTGCTGAGTCACTTCTGAGAGGGGAAGCGGAGCTGCCAAGGCACTGATCACAGGGTGGAGGAGGGTGAGCTGAGGAATCATTGCTAGGAAGGGGCAGTAGGGGGAGCAAAGTTGCTGAGTTGTCATCATCGGGGATCCCATCCAGTCACAGGCGGGGGGGGGGGGGGGGGGACAGTAATTAGGTTTGTTGCCCTGCCAGGCATGGATGTGCTCTGTGACAGAGCTGTGTAATTCTCAGGACTGGATGGACAGACAGGTCCCGTCCTCCCCGCTGGATTGACTCTTCGAGGATTCAGGCTGGCGAAGGGTTAAGTGAAACACATCAGAGAGAATCCACACCGGCAGCCCCCCCTCTGAAGAGCGACTGAGGGATGACAGGTTCCCCTTTAATGCTCTCTGACTATCACTGAACAATGAGAGGGAAGACAAAGACAACACATTGTGAAGTGGGATAAATGAAGAGGTAGAAATCTCTTCCCCGTGCCCGCCCCCCCCGCCCCCCCCTTTTGCGTGCCCCGCGTCCCCCCCGCCCCCCTCCACCGCGTCCCCCCCCGCGTCCCCCCCCGGGTCCAAATCTGCAAAGATGAAGAATGAATTAGAGCAAAAAGGATTTGGGCTCCGGGGCTCGATAAACACTTCGCAAAACGGGGAAAAATTTGTGCAAACAATTTGTCAGAGCAGATGTCACCGCGAACCGCGCCTTTTATCCTTCCTAGAGAAGAGCGGGGCCCCGGGGGGCCGCACTATGGATCAAGGGTTTCATTAATCGCATCCACTAACGAGAACCTACAGAGGCGCACCCAGCCCCCGCTCAGCCTCTCATTAACCCCTCACAGCCCACAATCCTACGAAATATTCAATCGTGATAATTGTACCCCCTTTTCTGGAGGGGGGGGGGTGGGAAATTAACCAGTTCCAGCCCAACTATGCTACAGGAAATTACTCAGAACCCCCCAAACATTTTATATATATATAGATTTTAGCAGAGACCCTAGAGAATAAAATGGCGGTCGTTGCAATTTGTTACGTCGCACGGTATTTGCGCAGCGATTTTTAAAGCGCAGTTTTTTTTTTTATTTTTCTTTTAAATACACGTTAATGAATTTTACAAGAAATCACAAGAAATGTAAACACTATCGGTACTCGTTAGACATGCGCACAACAAAAAAATTCAAAAAAAATTTTTATTTTCGTTTCGTTTTTTTCGTTTCCGGAAAAAATTCGGTTTTTTTTCGTTTCGTTTTTTCCATTTCCGTTGATTCGTAACGATTCGTACATTCGTAAGTCGTCGTTGTTCGTATTCGTAACGATTCGTACATTCGTAAGAGTTATTTTTTCGTTGATTCGTTTTTTCGTTAGTTTAATTTTCGGACGCATTCGTATTTATTCGTACATTCGTAACATTCGTAATCGGAGCATAATTCATAATTTTATGTAATGGGTATGCTATTATTACATTTTAATAATTTACGAATCGAAAAAAAAAAAAAAGTTACGAATCGAAAAAAAAAGTTACGAATGTACGAATTTTTTTGTTCAATAGACACGGAAAATTAAAAAATCAAAAAAAAAAAAAAAAAAAGTTCCGAATCGAAAAAAAAAAAAAAGTTCCGAATCGAAAAAAAAGTTACGAATGTACGAATTTTTTTGTTCAATAGAGATACGGAAATTGCAAATCGCAAAAAAAAAATAAAAAATAAATGACGAATCGAAAAAAAAGTTACGAATCGAAAAAAAAAAAAGTTACGAATCGAAAAAAAAGTTACGAATGTACGAATTTTTTTGTTCAATCCATTCGAAGCACGTTTAGCAGCGCCATTGTAAGGGACACGGAAAATTACCAATTCAACAACAAAAAAAAAGTTACGAATGTACGAATTTTTTTCGTTCGTTTTCGTTTTTTTTCGGATTTTCTTCATTAGTACATTCGTTGTTTCTAATTCGTTTTTGTCGGATTTTCGTTGTTTTTCGGATTCGTTCGATTCGAATGATTCGTTTACGATTCGTTATTCGGATTCGTACGATTCGAAACGATTCGTTCATTCGTACGAAAACGAACGAAAAAAACGAAAATAATAACGAAAAAAAACGAAAAATTAAAAAAAACAAAACGAATTGCACATGTCTAGTACTCGTGTAAATGCTCCGATACCCGAAAACGATACTTCCAGGCTGAGTTCTTTTAGCTGTCGGGAGGATTCCCCCCAACTGACCGCTGAAATATATATATAAAAAAAAAGCCAGCAATTATTGGTTGTTAGGGGCGACGACTCATTCAGCTGTCAGTGGGGTTCCCCTGTTGACAGCTGAAGTGTAAAAAAAGTCCCCACAATTGACAAAATCAAAAAAAAAAAAAAGCTTTCTGCCAATGTTTATCAACAACATTGCTCAGCCCGGAATACAGAAAGATAAAAAGAAACATTGTTTCATGTTGTATCTTTCTGTTTATTCATCTACAGATCAAAGGGATGAACTGCGATCTGCAGATGACGTCCGTTTAAAGTTACCTGTCAAGTAAAAAAATACATTTAAAAAAATAATTAAATGTTCCTCTGTTTAACTCCTTAATAAATATTAATTTACTCGAATCGGCCTTAATTAACTCCTTATTCTCCATTTAATTATTATTTTCCTTTTTTTTCCACTTCTATTTTATAAACTATTAATAATTAAAACTTTTTTTTTGTTCGCTAATATTTTTACACCTTTCAACATATATTTACACGTTTCACATTGAAAAAGCGCACAATTTAATATTTTTTTTTTATTGTAAATAACAAATGTTATAAATGGAGTAAAATAAGTATTTCATCCCCAACTAACCAACAATAATTCTCCCCCCACAGACTGGCTCCAGTAGGTGCTCATGTGGTGTGTATATATATATATATAGAGAGAGTGTATATAGTATATATGAGGAGTATATAGAGAGTGTATATAGTATATATGAGGAGTATATAGAGAGTGTATATAGTATATATGAGGAGTATATAGAGAGTGTATATAGTATATATGATGAGTATATAGAGAGTGTATATAGTATACATGAGTAGTATATAGAGAGTGTATATAGTATACATGAGTTTATAGAGAGTGTATATAGTATATATGAGGAGTATATAGAGAGTGTATATAGTATATATGAGGAGTATATAGAGAGTGTATATAGTATATATGGGGGGTATATATGGGGTATACACAGACTGGCTCCAGTAGGGGCTCATGTGGTATATATATGGAGTATATAGTATATATGGGGTATATATATGGGGTATACACAGACTGGCTCCAGTAGGGGCTCATGTGATATATATATGGGGTATATAGTATATATGGGGTATATATATGGGGTATACACAGACGGGCTCCAGTAGGGGCTCATGTGGTATATATATGGGGTATATAGTATATATGGGGGGTATATATGGGGTATACACAGACTGGCTCCAGTAGGGGCTCATGTGGTATATATATATATATGGGGTATATAGTATATATGGGGGTTATATATGGGGTATATAGTATATATGGGGGGTATATATGGGGTATACACAGACTGGCTCCAGTAGGGGCTCATGTGGTACACAGATCAGTCCTGTCAATATAAGAAGGTTCTCCTAACGACAACTCGTTATGTGTATAGAAGACTCCTGTCCACAGAATCTCTTCCCTCCAGGGGGCGGACTGACAACTCATGGAGCCCCCGGGCAATAAGAGATTATAGGGCCCCCGGGCAATAGGAGAAGGTTATGGGGCCCCTGGGCTATAGGAGATTAAGGGGCCCCAGGCAATAGATTATGGGGCCACACAGTATACACACACACACATACAGCATACACACACAGTATACACATACACACACTGAAAAGGTACTGGAGAGGCGGGGCAGCTATGATCTTAGGATTTTTTTTAAAACACAGATTTTTACATACTGTCCCTGGTTTTATTGAGGCTGGCAACCCTGATGGGGCCCCTTAGTGGCATGGGGCCCTCGGGCAGTGCCCGAATGGTCAGTCTGCCCCTGCTTCCATCTAATCCTCACCATCATTGGGAAGACCAAAGATCTGTCAGAGGACGTCGGGGAGAAGATTGTAGACCTGCACAAGGCTGGAATGGGCTACAAGACCATCAGAAAGAAGCCGGACTGTGGCCAGTGGTAGTAGAAAATGCCCCGGAGTCAGTGGGAGCAACCATGCCTCAACCTTGGGGGTAAGAAAATCACATAACACCTGTGGTTTGTAGAATAGTGTCCCATCATTTGTGGGAGGAATAGTGCCCCATATCAGTGGGAGGAATAGTGCCCCACATCATTGGTATCAGTGGGAGGAATAGTGCCCCATCATTGGTGTCAGTGGGAGGAATAGTGCCCCATCATTGGTGTCAGTGGGAGGAATAGTGCCCCATCATTGGTATCAGTGGGAGGAATAGTGTCCCATCATTGGTGTCAGTGGGAGGAATAGTGCCCCATCATTGGTGTCAGTGGGAGGAATAGTGCCCCATCATTGGTGTCAGTGGGAGGAATAGTGCCCCACCATTGGTGATACATTTATAGGAATATAATTTCTCTCTCCCTCCTCTCTCCCCCCCCCCTCTTTCTCTCTCTCTCTCTTTTTTCTCTCTCTCTCCACCTCCCTCTCTCTCCCCCTCCTCTCTCTCTCTCTCTCTCCTCCCTCTCTCTCTCCACTCTCTCTCTCTCTCTCTCTATCCACCTCTCTCTCTCTCCCCTCTCTCTCTCTCTCTATCTCACTCTCTCTCTCTTCCCTCTCCCTCCTCTCTCTCTCCCTCTCTCTCTTTCCTTCTCCCCCTCCCTCTCTCTCCCTCTCTCTCTCTCTCTCCCTCTTTCCCCCTCTCTCCCCCGCCCCCTCTCTCTCTCTCTTTCCCTTCCCTCCTCTCTCTCTCTCCCTCCCCCCCTCTCTCTCTCTCTCTCTCTTTCCTTCCCCCTCTCTCTCCCCCCTCTCTCCCTCTCTCTCTCTCTCTCCCCCCTCTCTGAACGAATGAATGAATGAATGATTTGTATAGTGCTGCAAATGCGAACTGAATCGCCTCAAGGCGCCTCTCCCCTGCTCTCTCCCTCCCCTCTTTCTCTCCCTCCCTCCCTCTCTCTCTCCCTCCCTCTCTCTCTCCTCCCCTCTCTCTACCCTCTCTCTCTCGCCCTCTCCCTGTGCCCTCCCCCTCTCTCTCTCCCCCTGCCTCCTCCCTCTCTCTCTCTCCCCCCTCCCTCTCTCTCTCCCCCCTCCCTCTCTCTCTCCCCTCCCCTCCCCTCTCTCTCTCTCTCTCCTCCCCTCCCTCTCCCCTGCCCCTCTCTCTCTCTCCCCCCCTCTCTCTCCCCTCCCCCTCTCTCTTGTTGCTGTACGAGTTTCCCGAAGCCGGCAAATGATTATGGATCGTCCTGTTTAAGTTTCGGTATTATTTATGTCCCATATGTGCACCGATTCTCGGCATCCATTTAGAACCGTCAGATTAATGTGAAGGATTTCATGAGAATAAATCTTTTGTCTTTTCTGGGAGACGACGGAGGGAAGAAAAGCTGAATCGTATCATTTTTACATCGCGCTGAACGGCTCTCCGCGAGCCCGCGAGGTCGGCGAGTGATCTGCGTCTTAATGAACTATCTTCGCTCGTTTTGTTAGCAAAACTCGCCGGCTCTTAACGAGGTGAACCGGTCAGTATATTCAGTGTATCCCCCCTCTGACACCCCGAAGGCTCGGAGAGCACCCCCAGAGGCCAGGGCAGGGATAGCATTTCACCCCACCCAGAGTCCATGGCTATAATGGGGGGATGAAGAAAGGGTATTGGGCACCAGTCACTTTTTGTCTTTTTAAAGTTTTATTCCAGAATGGGTAAGGAGGTGAGGGTTGGATGGTTGGGGGGGGGGGGGGGGGTTGGGGGTCCCGGATACCATAGCAGATCCTTTACAGACTCTCCAGATCCAGATCCAGGTCCGGCTTCACAGTGTCAGAACCTTTAAGCCGGCAACACTGTAAGTTGTCCTCCTTGAGAGAGTCACCGGGCCCTTCTGAGGGACCGGCCTTCTTCCCGGCTCTCTCCAGCAAGGCCCCCCCTCCCTGGGTCTCCTTCTTGGCACAGCTTCCTCCAGACCAAGCAGGGTGGCATCAGGACCGCTTCAGCACACGTTGGGCCCCAAACCAGGCTATAGGGCCTAACAGCAGATTTCCATCCAGCAGCTCCTCCCTAGACCACAGCCCAGGGGAAGAGAGCGAGCACATGGCCTGTCCCACATATTTATATCCTCCCCCCCCCCCCAGCATGCACCAGTGCTATAAACCTCATACTGGATTGGCTGACCGAAATATAAATATTCATAACTTAGTTTTGTTTGTGAAATCTGATACTATGACCAGCGACACCTGCTGGTGACAGTGAGAAATCACAACCCAACTTACGCCTAGGGAAAAACCTGGTGAAAAACGATACAATCAGCCTGAGTTAAGTACAGCCCAGCCAAAGACTACGTTGGCATAGCAGCCCCTGTTTAGGGCAAGGGGGCTACACTAGTGACACACTAAGGGTTGTGTACACAGGTAATTATTACCCCCAGTGGTGATTAAATACCACCAAAAGAAAGCTATATTTGTGTGAAGAAAAAGATTAAAGTTTCATATGTGTACAGTGTCACATGACCAGGGGAGGGCTGGCAGCCTTAGGCCTGGGGGGGGAAGTCCAGTCAAGTGGCCCATTGAACTACCGAATCAGCTCACCATCCATGCCCAGCTGGTTTTTCAATGCAGCCTCACCAGTGCCCCTCAATGCAGCCTGATCAGTGCCCATCAATGCCGACTCATCAGTGCCCATCAATGCAACCTCACCAGTGCCCATCCAATGCAGCCTGATCACTGGGGCAGGGTAAATGGGGTGTATGGGGGGGATGGGGTGTGGGGTGTCAGGGTCTCTTACTTGGCAGCTCAGGTTGCACGCCACGGCCATCGCAAGCCAGCACCCAGCCCCACAGCCCGAGCCAGTCACGGGCACCCTGGTCTCTGAGGGTGGTAGTTTCCTCTGCGCTGCTTGGGAGCTTGAGTGTGGACTACAACTCCCAGAATGCAACAGTGGCCGACCGCCGCAGCTGTAAAAATAGCAGCGGGCGCCAGCCATTTTCAACGTAAGTTAGGGCGGCCTGGGGGGCAATTGCCACTCTGCCCCCCCCCAGCCCAGCCCTCCCCTGCACATGACCGAGTAATTGTCATTCAAAGTGTGAGAGCGCTGAAAGCTGAGAATTGGCCTGGGCAGGAAGGGGGAGGGGGAGTGCCCGGTAGGCAAGGGGTTAAGCAAACGATCAAAAGAGGAGAGATTTGGGGTCTCTCCATAAAGAGGACCTGTCATCCTTTATTTCTATACATTCCATGTAATAGAAATAAAAGTGATCAAAAAAATAAAAATAAATGAAAGGGGCGGTGTTAAAAATAAATAAATATGAAAAACTCCGCCCCCTCCGCGCTTGTGCGCAGAAGCAAACGCATACGTAAGTCGCACCCGTATATGTAAACGGTGTTCACACCACACATGTGAGGTATCACCGCGATCGTTAGAGCGAGAGCAATAATTCTAGCACTAGACCTCCATTCCACGACTTTGCACAATTTTAAAGCGTGACATGTTAGGTATCTATTTACTCGGCGCAACATCGTCCTTCACATCATGCTAAAAAAATCGGGTTAGATAAGGTTTTTTTTTGCATTAGAATTCATTAAAGTGTATTTCTTCCAAAAAAAAATGCATTTGAAAAACTGATGCTCTCCGCTGCCCCTCTGGGCTCTCCCATGTGATCGGGATACTGATCCAATGGTGGCGCCAGATTACCATAGAGCCTGTCCCTGCCCATCTCTATGCCCCTGGGAGGCTGGAAGCAACATCATGACGCCACTTCCTGCCCCGGCAGATGTAAACACTGCCAGTTTTTTTTCCCCTTGAAAGCAAAGATTAATGTTATTTATTTATTTTATTTCATGCTTTTCAGAGTAAAATATATTTGGGGTGTTATTGACCCCCAGAAGTCTCCATAAAGAGGACCTGTCATGCCTTATTTCTATTACAAGGGGGTGTTTACATTTCTTTTAATAGGAATAGGAGGGATTAAAAAAAAATTAAAAATGAAAGGGGACAGTGTAAAAAAAAAAAAAAAAAATGTCTTATAATAGGAATAAAAGTGATAAAAAAAGGGAAAGGGATAGTGTAAAAAAATAAAAATAAATTTCTTATAACAGGAATAAAAGTAATTAAAAAAAATTAAAGGGACAGTGTACAAAAAAAAATAATTCTTATAATAGGAATAAAAGTTATAAAAAAAAAATGAAAGGGACAGTGTAAAAAAAAATTAAATACATTTCTTATAATAGGAATAAAAGTGATAAAAAAATGAAAGGGACAGTGTAAAAAAAATTAAAAAAAAAACTTATAATAGGAATAAAAGTGATAAAAAAAGAGGAAAGGGACCGTGTAAAAAAATAAAAAAAAATTTCTTATAATTGGAAAAAATTTATTAAAAAAAAAATTAAAGGGACAGTGTAAAAAAAATGTAAAATACATTTCTTATAATAGGAATAAAAGTGATAAAAAAAAAAATGAAAGGGACAGTGTAAAAAAAAAAAAAAAATGTCTTATAATAGGAATAAAAGTGATAAAAAAAGAGGAAAGGGACAGTGTAAAAAAATAAAAATTAATTTCTTATAATAGGAATAAAAGTGATAAAAAAAGAGGAAAGGGACAGTGTAAAAAAATAAAAATAAATTTCTTATAATTGGAAAAAAGTAATAAAAAAAAAAATGAAAGGGACAGTGTAAAAAAAAATACATTTCTTATAATAGGAATGAAAGTTATAAAAAAAAAAAAAAAATGAAAGGGACAGTGTAAAAAAAAATACATTTCTTATAATAGGAATGAAAGTTATAAAAAAAAAAAAAAAATGAAAAGGGACAGTGTAAAAAATGTAAAATACATTTCTTATAATAGGAATAAAAGTGATAAAAAATGAAAGGGACAGTGTAAAAAAAAAAAAAAAATTAAATAAAAAAATAAACAATAATAATATATATATATATATTTTAAAGTGGCCCCCTTCCCCTCATGCTCGCATGCAGTAATTCTTGACCTTCTTCGTAACTCTAAACTGGTAACCTGTAAAAATGTAAGCGTAGCCTATGGGTATTGAGTACCGAAGATTGGCGCCATTCCACAAGCGTGCGCAATTTTAAAACGTAACATGTTAGGTCTCTATTTACTTGGCGTAACATCATCTTCCACATTTTACCAAAAATTGGGGAAAATATATATATTTGTTTTATAAATTTCCCAAAAAATTGCTGTGCAAGTACCGTGTGACATAAATCGTCATTTTATTCCCTAGGCTCTCTGCTAAACGATATATATATAATGTTTGGTGGTTCTGAGTAATTTTTCAGAAAAAATAAAATTCATATTTTTACATGTAGGAGAGGAGGGCTGGAAGTGGTTAATACAAACGTCAGTCACAAGTGGATACAAATACTAAATAAATAAAGAAAAAAGAAAAGTATCAATTTATGTAATGCCAATGAGGCGGAATGCCTGTTACGGTGACATTGGCGGGCAGAGTGCGGGCGGCTCTGTGTGCGGGGCGGGCTGCGATTCCTTGGTACATATGCCCGCAGTCCATCCTCCGACATATCACAAATGTTCAGGAACATCTTCTTTCTAGTTAATTACGGCACGGATGATACTTTGCTGCCGTTGCCCGGAGCGTTCATCACGGATCATCGGAATTCATTAGTTCATCTCAAACACACACGGCTATGAAGCGTCCGCGCTTTATGAATTCGCCAAAATGCTTCCTAATAAGAACGACATTCAGATTTCCTCCCCGGTCTGTGGTCCCTCCTCCAGGAACCGAGCACACAGGGACCCCGGGGGCACCTTCCAGGATGCATTAAAGGGGTATCTCTTGTCTGCTGAGACTTTTTCCTCAGAGCATCCCATGTATCCATTGGCCCATTTATTGTATCTTATTCATCTGATTTACCAATAAAATCCTCCCTTTTGTAGCCGACCCAAAGCCCTGACACTTCCGCTGGGTGCCGCCATCTTGGATGTGATGTCAGCGGCCCTGGCAGACTCTGAGATCTCACATCTCTAGCAGTCTATCTCAGCCTTCTTCTTGTGTTTGACCCCTGGCCTGGCTTCTGACCTTGCTTCCTGCTTTACCCATCTGTCAAGATCCGCCGGCACCTCCAGAGAATCATCTGCTGGGACTACTTCTCTGCTCTTGGGTGTCCTCCCATCTGGAACCATCAGACAGCTTCAGCTTCAGGCAACCTGTGCATCTTTGGGCACGGCACCCTCTGTCACCACCTTCAGGGGTACTCTGCACTCAGCCGCTAGGGAAGCCCTCTCATCACTTCAGCCTAACTTTACATCGGTGCTCAGTAATAACACTAACTTTACATCGGCGCTCAGTGCTAACACTGACTTTACATCGGTACTCAGTGCTAAGACTAACTTTACATCGGTGCTCAGCGGTAACACTAATGCCCCGTACACAGGGTTGGAAATTCCGACCACAAAATCCGTCCGTTTTTCAGACGGATTTTGTCCGAAACTGGTGTTGCATACACACGGTCGGACAAAGTTGACGGAAAATCCAATCGTTCTGAACGTGGTGACGTTCGTTGCGTACGACGGAACTACGTAGAGGCTAGTAGCCAATACCTTTGGTTTCGTAATTTGATCTGAGCATGCGTGGCACTTTGTCCGTCGGAATTCTCTACAAACGATCGGAAAAAGTCCGATCTGATTTTATTGTCGGAACCTTTTAGATCCTGCTCTCAAAATTTTTCCGCCGGAATTTCCAACCGTGTGTACAGTGCATTACTTTACATCGGTGCTCAGTGGTAACACTAACTTTACATTGGAGCTCAGGGGTAACAACAACTTTACATCGGTGCTCAGTGGTAACACTAACTTTAAATCGGTACTCAGTGCTAACACTGACTTTACATCGGTACTCAGTGCTAAGACTAACTTTACATCGGTACTCAGTGCTAACACTGACTTTACATCGGTACTCAGTGCTAAGACTAACTTTACATCGGTACTCAGTGCTAACACTAACTTTACATCGGTACTCAGTGCTAAGACTATCTTTACATCGGTACTCAGTGCTAACACTGACTTTACATCGGTACTCAGTGCTAAGACTATCTTTACATCGGTACTCAGTGGTAACACTAACTTTACATCGGTACTCAGTGCTAAGACTAACTTTACATCGGTGCTCAGTGGCAACACTAACTTTACATCGGCGCTCAGTGCTAACACTAACTTTACATCGGCGCTCAGTGCAAACACTAACTTTACATCGGTGCTCAGTGCTAACACTGACTTTACATCGGTACTCAGTGCTAAGACTAACTTTACATCGGCGCTCAGTGCTAACACTAACTTTACATCGGCGCTCAGTGCAAACACTGACTTTACATCGGTACTCAGTGGTAACACTGACTTTACATCGGTACTCAGTGCTAAGACTAACTTTACATCGGTACTCAGTGGTAACACTAACTTTACATCGGTGCTCAGTGGCAACACTAACTTTACATCGGCGCTCAGTGCTAACACTAACTTTACATCGGTGCTCAGTACTAACACTAACTTTACATCGGTGCTCAGTACTAACACTAACTTTACATCGGTGCTCAGTACTAACACTAACTTTACATCGGTGCTCAGTGACAACACTAACTTTACATCGGAGCTCAGTGGTAACACTAACTTTACATCGGTGCTCAGTGACAACACTAACTTTACATCGGAGCTCAGTGGTAACACTAACTTTACATCGGTGCTCAGTGCTAACACTAACTTTACATCGGTGCTCAGTGCTAACACTAACTTTACATCGGTGCTCAGTGCTAACACTAACTTTACATCGGTACTCAGTGCTAACACTAACTTTACATCGGAACTCAGTGACAACACTAACTTTACATCGGAACTCAGTGACAACAATAACTTTACATCGGAACTCAGTGACAACACTAACTTTACATCGGTACTCAGTGACAACAGTAACTTTACATCGGTACTCAGTGCTAACACTAACTTTACATCGGTACTCAGTGCTAACACTAACTTTACATCGGTACTCAGTGCTAACACTAACTTTACATCGGAACTCAGTGACAACACTAACTTTACATCGGAACTCAGTGACAACAATAACTTTACATCGGAACACAGTGACAACAATAACTTTACATCGGTGCTCAGTGACAACAGTAACTTTACATCGGTACTCAGTGCTAACACTAACTTTACATCGGAACTCAGTGACAACACTAACTTTACATCGGAACTCAGTGACAACACTAACTTTACATCGGTGCTCAGTGCTAACACTAACTTTACATCGGTACTCAGTGCTAACACTAACTTTACATCGGTACTCAGTGCTAACACTAACTTTACATCGGAACTCAGTGACAACACTAACTTTACATCGGTACTCAGTGACAACAGTAACTTTACATCGGTACTCAGTGCTAACACTAACTTTACATCGGTACTCAGTGCTAACACTAACTTTACATCGGTACTCAGTGCTAACACTAACTTTACATCGGAACTCAGTGACAACACTAACTTTACATCGGAACTCAGTGACAACAATAACTTTACATCGGAACTCAGTGACAACACTAACTTTACATCAGAACTCAGTGACAACAATAACTTTACATCGGAACTCAGTGACAACACTAACTTTACATCGGTACTCAGTGACAACAGTAACTTTACATCGGTACTCAGTGCTAACACTAACTTTACATCGGTGCTCAGTGACAACAGTAACTTTACATCGGTACTCAGTGCTAACACTAACTTTACATCGGTACTCAGTGCTAACACTAACTTTACATCGGTGCTCAGTGCTAACACTAATTTTACATCGGAACTCAGTCACAACACTAAAGCCCCCTACACACGGTCGGATTTTCCGATGGATTCTGTCCTATCGGACAATGTTGTCGGAAATTCCGACCGTGTGTAGGCACCATCGGGCATTTTCCATCGGATTGTCCGACGGACAAAGTTGTATCTCCTGCTCTAAAAATTTTCCGACAACAAAGTCCGATCACACCAAATCCGATCGTGTGTAGCGAATTCCGACGGACAAAGTGCAACACATGCTCACATCACATTACAAGACCAAAGCTATTGGCTACTAGCCTCTACGTAGTCCCGTCGTAGGCAACAAACGTCACCACGTTCAGAATGATCGGATTTTCCGACAACTTTGTCCGACCGTGTGTACGCAAAACCAACATCAGACAAAGTATGACGGACAGGATCCGACGGACCTGGTCCGCGGATTGTCCGACCGTGTGTATGGGGCTTAACTTTACATCGGAACTCAGTGGTAACACTAACTTTACGACCTCAGCAGAGACCATGTAGAAGATATAAACGTTCCTGCTGTGCAGCTTTTCCCTTGGATGGAATGCCATCCATTCTCAGAGCGGCACCACCAGGATATCTGGAAGTTACAGCTATGAAAGAAATATCTTTAAAGAGCAAGAAATCTGGATTGTCCAGGGGCATGGAAGATGTAAAAATGTTGTCTATGGACTTTGTGATACAAGTTGCTTTACAGTAAGGTGGAGAAAATGAAGGCAATGGACTGAGTGTCTTTATATCTATGGGACAGAAGGTAAGCCCATACCCGGGGAGGATAGACAGAGGCCAGCTCGGTCAGGAAACAGATGGTGGCCTCGTGAAGGTTGGTCAGCCAAGCTGGCGGTAGTGTGATGGGTTCCCCTGAGAGACCGCAGCCCTTGTAACCCGCCACCCTGGTAGTTTTTGAGTTGTATTGATGTTAAGAGCAGCACCTTTAACTTTGCATTGGAGTTCAGACGTGTCACAGACTGCTTGAGGATAAAAACCTTTAATGCCGCGTACACACGGTCAGAATTTCCGATGGAAACAGTCCGATGGGAGCTTTTCATCGGATTTTCCGACCGTGTGTACGCCCATCAGTCTTTTTCTGTCGGAATTTCCGACGGACTTTGGATTGAGAGCCTGTTCTTAATTTTTCCGACGGAAAACCTTTCTATCGGATTTTCCGATCGTGTGTATGCAATTCCGACACGCAAAATTCAGACGCATGCTCGGAAACAATTTGACGCATGCTCGGAAGCATTAAACTTCCCTTTTAGGCCGGCTTCACACTGGGGCGGTGCGGGGCGGCGACGGTAAAGCAGCGCTATATTTAGTGCTGCTTTACCATCGTTTTAGTCGCGGTATGCGGCCGCTAGCGGGGTGGTTTTAACCCCCGCTAGCGGCCGAAAAAGGGTTAAAAACCTCCGCAACGTGCCGCTGCAGCGGCGCTTTGCCGGCGGTATCCCCGCGGTCTCCCATTGATTTCAATGGGTAGGAGCGGTATAGGAGCGGTGAACACACGGCTCCTTCACCGCTCCAAAGATGCAGCTAGCAGGACTTTTTTTTACCGTCCTGCTAGCGCACCGCTCCAGTGTGAAAGCCCTCAGGGCTTTCACACTGGAGACAAAGCAACAGCTGTTTGGGGTCGGTTTGCAGGCGCTATTTTTAGCGCAATAGCGCCTGCAAACCGCCCCAGTGTGAAAGCAGCCTTACAGTGCCGTCGAACGTGTTGTATGTCGCGGTGTTATTGACTGTCGGAATCTGGTGTGACCGTGTGTAGGCAACACAGCTTGAGTGAAATTCCGTCGGAATTCCGACGGGAAAACCATCAGAGCTTTTTCCGACGAGAATTCCGACCGTGTGTACGCGGCATAACAGTGCATTCCTCTATGAGGGTTGTGAAGATAAAAGGGAAATGAGGTAAACAAGCAGACATTCTGGAAGCTTTACCACACCGTACTAAGTCAAAGCTGGCATTATCGCCACACGCTGACCACAAACCCGCGATAGAAGAGCATACTCCTTACCTTACTTGCCTTTGCTGTGATGCAAGAAATCTAAGCAGCACCCTCTTCAGTCTGCACCCTCAGGGGTATGAAGTGGCGCCCAAAAACAGTGCCCAAAATAGTTGCTTGCCCAATAAAATTCAATTAAAACAAACTAACAACTGTCAGGAACATCATGCAAGCCATCAGACTCATGAGTGTGAGCATACGCATGCGTATCTTCAGGTGCGGAAAGGCCGAGGCAGACACACAAGCGCCTTTCGCTCGCACGAGTGCAGGTCCACCACGAATACTGGCGGCAAGCCGGTTATATAATGTCCTGCATGGGCTCATTGCTGAAGGCTCTTTCAGTCTGTGTTCCTGTGATTCCTGACCCCGAGTTTGTACCTGACCTTCGTTGTTGGCCTCCACCTGTCTGCTCATGACTGCTGATCATCTCCGTTAACCAAACAGCCCTGGACCACTGACCAAGATTCTGCATTTCCGTTTGGTGCCACACATTGCCAACCTCTGCTTGTTCCTGACCTCGACTCTGGTTCCAATTTGGTGCCTCTCTGCTCATCAGTGACCCAACTCTGGACTTGGTGTTCCTGCATTACTAGCTTTACCTCTGCAAATCCGGTCCCCGGTTCCAGCACCCGCCTATCACCCTTGTAGGCCCTACTGAACTTCTAGAGGTACTCAGATTGGGAATTGTGCAAGAGGCCACCCTCATCATCTCGGGTTCCTCGATCAGGTCCATGACAACACACAAAGCCATCCACAACTCCAGCTACATCACCAACCTCATCTCAGAATCTCACCCAAAATGACTTCTCCAGAGCCTCTCCCATCCAATGAAACTCCTTATCCCAATCTTTTCCAAGCCTCTATTATCCTCTCACATACTCTGGAACATCCTACTCCAATCTGTCCAGAGCCTCTCCTAACACCTTACTTACATTTTTCCAGAGCCATTCCCATCCTATGGAACTCCCTACCTCAGTCTCTTTAGACCAGTGGTCTCAAACTGGTGGCCCTCCAGCTATTGCGAAACTACAAGTTCCATCATGCCTCTGCCTGTGGGAGTCATGCTTGTAACTGGCAGCCTTGCAAAGCCTCATGGGACTTGTAGTTTCGCAACAGCTGGAGGGCCGCCAGTTTGAGACCCCTGCTTTAGACCCTCTCCCAACATGTATAAATCCCTACTCCAATGTGTCCATAGGCTCTCACATACTCTGGAACTCCCTACTCCATTTTGTCCACAGCCTATCCCGTCCTCTGGAACACCTTACTTCAATTTTTCCAGAGTCTTTCCTATCCTCTGCATAAAAAGAGGGGGTTGGGACTTTGAATGAGGTGGGCAAATGAGACCAGAGGATCCAACACCATTATATCAAACCATTTATTGATGAACAGTGGCGTAATAACACAATAATGATCCAAGTAGAGTTAATTGTAAGGTCATATAAATATACATCTTATTGGTACTTTTTACACATAGTAACCAGCCCCCAGATGGTGCAGGGCAACCAATCCGTAGAGGGTGAAACACCCGTATAAAATGCACATGATCCCACAATAGACAGATAAAAGTCTGTTGGTATGTATCCCTAATAAAATAAATTAAATACAGATAAGGTGCATAGCGAAATCCCGACGCGTTTCGTCTATCAAAACACTCTTCAGGGGCAATTTGCACCAACATCTAAAAAAGAAGACAGTAGAAGGGATAAGATCAGTAAAAATTGAAAGTGCATTATGGACAAAAGAGTATGCATGTAGGGGAGGTGAGAGACCACTAACCCCAAATGAGTACTCACATGCCAGGGAAGTATGAACTCCATGTCGTCCGCAGTCAAGCCACCAAATAAGTCTGGTCTGGGAGCTGAGGGAGGAGCTCAAAAGAGTGAGGAGGGGGCCAAGCAAACACAAAGGTCCCCATTTATAAGTAGGTCCACACTGGTACAGGATGAGGGTAAAGGTTCTGTAGTAATAAGAGTAGTAGTAAGATACAACTCCAGGCTTAATAAAGCCCCACATTTGCAATTGTGTGATCCTGTGCATTTTATATGGGTGTTTCGCCCTCTACGGATTGGTTGCCCTGCACCATCTGGGGGGTGGTTACTATGTGTAAAAAGTACCAATAAGATGTATATTTATATGCCACTGTTCATCAATAAATGATTAGATATAATGGTGTTGGATCCTCTGGTCTCATTTGCCCTCCTCATTCAAAGTCCCAACCCCCTCTTTTTATGCATGCAATAGGGATGGAGACTTCGGTCTCATTTAACCACTTCAATACCGCCCGCTGTCATATGACGCCCACAAGGTGGACCTCCCATCCTGGGTGGGCGTCATATGACGTCCTCGGATTCCCGGCTGCCTGGGGGGCGCACGCGCGCCCGCGGCATCGCTCGGGACCCAGTGCGAGTGCCCGGCGGCCACAATGTCCGCCGGGCACCCGCGATTGCCCGTTAAAACAGCGGGACCGTGCGGGACCGTGGAGCTGTGTGTGTAATGATGGGGTGTAAACACACAGCTCCACGTCCTGTCAGCGGAGAGGAGACCGATCATGTGATCCAGTACGGAGGAACACATGATCGGTCTTCTCCCCTTCCCCCACAGTTAGAATCACACATATAGGGAACACATTAACCCTGCAGCGCCCCCTAGTGTTAACCCCTCCCCTGCCAGTCACATTTACACAGTAATCAATGCAATTTTATAGCAAACGATCGCTGTGTAAATGTGAATGGTTCCAAAAATGTGTCAAAAGTGTCCGAAGTGTCCGCCGCAATGTCGCAGTCACGAAAAAAAAATCGCAGATCGCCGCCATTACTAGTAAAAAAAATAAAAAATTCAATAAATCTATCCCTATTTTGTAGACGCTATAACTTTTGCGCAAACCGATCAATATACGGTTATTGCGATTTTTTTTTTTTTTACCAAAAATATGTAGAAGAATACGTATCGGCCTAAACTGAGGAAAAAAATAGTTTTTTTAAAAAAAAAAATGGGATATTTATTATAGCAAAAAATAATGTGTTTTTTTTTCAAAATTGTCGCTCTTCTTTTGTTTATAGCGCAAAAAATAAAAACCGCAGGGGCGATCAAATAACACCAAAAGAAAGCTCTATTTGTGGGAAAAAAAGGACGTCAATTTTGTTTGGGTGTAACGTCGCACGACCGCGCAATTGTTAGTTAAAGCGACGCAGCGCCGAATCGCAAAAAGTGCTCTGGTAAGGAAGGGTAAAAAAATGGCCCGGTGCTGAAGCGGTTAAAGTCCCAAACTCTCGCTTCTTGAAACTTCCTATCCTCTGGAACGCCCTACCTCAGTCTCAACCTCTCCCAACCATTGGAACACCCTACTCCAATCTGTCCAGAGCCTCTGCTATTCTCTGGAATGCCTCACTTCAATTTGTCCAGAGCCTGGAACGCACTACCTCAGTCTCTTTAGAACCTCTCTCAACCTGTGGAACTCCCTACTCCAATGTGTCTACAGCCTCCCCCATCCTCTGGAACTCTCCACCCTAATGTGCCCAGAGCCTTTCCCATACTTTGTAACTCCCTACCCAATCCCGCCAGAACCTCTCCTAACTTCTGGAATTCCCTACTTCAGTCTCTTTAGAATCTCTGTCAACCTCTGAAACTCCCTAATCCAATCTGTCTATACCCTCTTTCATCCTCTGGAACTTCCTACCCCAATCTTTCCAGAGCCTTTCCCATCCTCTGGAACTCCCTACCCCAATCTGTCCAGAGCCTCTGCCATTCTGTCGAACTCCTTACCCCAATCTCCCTAGAGACTTTCCCAACCTCTGGAACTCCCTACCACAATGTGTCCAGCTCTCAGGATCAGGGCCCTCCTAACCCTCTGTATTGTAACTTGTTTCCCTTTACCTTGTATGTGCAAAATGCGTGCACTATGGTACCTGTATAATAATAATAATCAGCTTTGGGTGGAGGGATCCTTTAGGCTAATTCCATTCACATCAGTGGATAAATAACAATAAATCCAATCTCCCTTTACCAGATACACAATGTACGAAGCCGGGTGACCCCAGAAATCTAGTGATCCGTTTCCTCAGAGCAGCAATCAGATCCGCCGCCAATCCACTCCCTTTTTTCCAAAATGGGATTTACCATTGGTCTTGGGAGGGTTGTTGAAGACACCCTTCTTCCCAGATGAAGAAAGTTCATTATGGGATCTCATCTTTGTAGCCCGGCCCCCTTGGGGACCGCTGAGAATTACCTTCTCATCTGCCATGACCGAGTGAACCTCCCAACCCACCTGACACTCTGGGTTCAGACCAATATGTATTCTGCTACATATTTTTGGTAAAAAAAAAAAAATCCCAATAAGCGGTCATTGATTGATTTTCGCAAAAGTTATCACATCTACAAACTAGGGGATATTTTTGTGGACTTTTTTATTGTGTTTACTAGTAATAGCGGGGATCAGCGTTTTTTTACCGGGACTGCGACATTGCGGCAGACAGATCGGACACCTAACTGACACTTCTGACACTTTTTTTTGGGGACCAGTGACACCAGTACAGTGATCAGTGCTAAAAAATATGCACTGTCACTGTACTAATGACACTGGCAGGGAAGGGGGGTTAACATCAGGGGCGATCAAAGGAGAGAGAGAGAGAGTGCTAACCAGGTGTGAGGCGTGCCCGGTTACGTAATCTTTTCTTACACTTCCGGTCCCTCTGGTTGTCGGCAGCTGGCGATACCACGCTCAGTACGGAGCTTCCCATACCGGCAGAAACGCTGATCAGCCTCAGTGCCGGGAGAAGGCACTTTTAACTGTAATGCCGCGTACACACGATCGGAATTCTCGTCAGAAAAAGCTCTGATGGTTTTCCCATCGGAATTCCGACGGAATTCCCCTCAAACTGTCTTGCCTACACACGGTCACACCAAATTCCGACCGTCAAAGAACGCGGTGACGTACAACACTACAACGAGCCGAGTTCAATGCTTCCGAGCATGCGTCAAATTGTTTCCGAGCATGTGTAGGAATTTTGCGTGTCAGAATTGCTACAGACGATTGGAATTTCCGATAGAAACCTTTTCCGTCTGAAAATTTTTTTGCTGTCGGAAACTCTCATCGGTCTTTTTCTGGCCCGGAATTCCAATCGTGTGTACGCAGCATAAGGAGCCATTTGGCTTTTGTTTTTATCAATTTTTTTTAAATAAATGGGATTACACTATTCTAGTTTTTTGTATCCTTCCTACATATATTTCCTGGTATCCTAATTGGATACATCGGCATCTCCCCATTCTTCAGCTCCGTGACACAATCGCGGGTATCCCAGCGGCGATCGAGTCTGCGGGTCCCATGGGCACAGTCACGGAGCTTGTGGCAGCGGGAATTTCAAAGTAATGTACGGGTACGTTACTTTGCCCAGCCGTGCCATTCTGCCGACGTATATTTGCTGACAGCCAGTGATGTAAGTAACTGAGTTAAAATAAACTGAGTTACCTAACGCAGTTACTTTAGAGGGTAACGAGTATCTAACTGATTACTTTTCCCCTCATGGTAACTCAGTTCCCATTACTTTGGCTTAGTTACCCCAATTACATCTACCGCCACTAGATGGCAGTAGTGTAATTCCGGTGTCCTGCCGAAAAAGTTCCCCCGCCGGATAAGGACCCCCCTGTACTGCGCAGGCGCAGGGCTTGCGCAGTATGAAGGACTACGGAGCTTCCGAAAACAGCTCTGAGTGAACTCTATCTATGTCTATCGTGTAAGTAAGGGGCGGGTCTAGTATTACTGTAACCAAGGGGCGCATTTATTATTATTGTTATGTATCGAGCTCTGCCCATTAATTTAACATTCGCCCTCTTCTGTAGCCATCCGCCCCTTACACGATATAATAATAATAGACCCGCCCCTTACACAATATAATAATAATAGACCCGCCCCTTACACAATATAATAATAATAGACCCGCCCCTTACACCATATAATAATAATAGACCCGCCCCTTACACCATATAATAATAATAGACCCGCCACTTGCTTACACGCTATAACAGATCTGCCCCTTGGTTAGAGTAATAATAGAGCCGCCCCTTGGTTACACGTATAGACTATTTAAAAAAAAAAGTCAGTTACTTTGCTGCGTAACTAATTACTTTTCCAATGTAGTAACTGAGTTACTAACGCAATTACTTTTTGGGAGAAGTAATTTGTAACTTAACTAATTACTTTTTTAAAGTAAGATGACCAACACTGCTGACAGCAGTCGGCAAGTGGTTAAACTTTTTTATTATTATTTTTTTTTTTTCTTACACTATCCTTTTTTTTTTAAAACACTTTATTCCTATCACAAGGAATGTAAACACCCCTTTAGTACTGTGTTTCCCATGAAAATAAGGCCGGGTCTTACATTAATTTTTGGTTCCAAAAAAAACCACACTAGGGCTTATTTTCAGGGTACGTTGTGTACAATGACGATTCTAAAGTGGATGTAACCCTAAAAAAAAAAATATACTGATCCTTTAACCACTTCCCGCCCGGCAGAATGACGGCCGGGAAGTGGTTCTGTTATCCTGACTGGGTGTCATTTTGTGTGTCAGAAATTCCGAAGGAAAATGTCCGATGGAGCCTACACGCGGACGGAATATCCGACAACAAGCTCCGATCGAACAATTTCCATCAGAAAATCCTATCGTGTGTACGCGGAATTATTGTACTAATGACACTGGCAGGAAAGGGGTTAACATCAGAGGCAATCAAAGGGGTTAAATGTGTTCTCTCACTGTATTTATTAACTGTATGGGGGATGGGCTGCCTGGGACAACACGGACATCCCATGATCTGTGTCCTCCCCTGTCAGAACGGAGATCGGCCTTGTTTACTATGGCAGATCCCCGTTCTGTCACTGCGGTGAACGATCGCAGGCGGCCGGCAAACATCGACTCCGCCGGACCCACTGATTGGCTCCCCCACTGGCCAATGGGCGAGCGCATGCCCACAGATCGCAGCGTATGAGCCCCACGTACACCTACAGCGATTTGCGCAGCCGAGTGCCACATTCACCTGATAACAGGGCACAGTGCCCGGCTGTCACAGAGCTCTGATGATTACACAGGGAGAGCAACGTTTTCCTGATAACAGAGCACAGTGCCCGGCTGTCACAGAGCTCTGATGATTACACAGGGAGAGCAACGTTCTCCTAATAACAGAGCACAGTGCCCGGCTGTCACAGAGCTCCGATGATTACACAGGGAGAGCCACGTTCTCCTAATAACAGAGCACAGTGCCCGGCTGTCACAGAGCTCTGATGATTACACAGGGAGAGCCACGTTCTGATAACAGAGCACAGTGCCCGGCTGTCACAGAGCTCCGATGATTACACAGGGAGAGCAACGTTCTCCTGATAACAGAGCACAGTGCACGGCTGTCACAGAGCTCTGAGGATTACACAGGGAGAGCCACGTTCTCCTAATAACAGAGCACAGTGCCCGGCTGTCACAGAGCTCCGATGATTACACAGGGAGAGCCACGTTCTCCTAATAACAGAGCACAGTGCCCGGCTGTCACAGAGCTCTGATGATTACACAGGGAGAGCCACGTTCTGATAACAGAGCACAGTGCCCGGCTGTCACAGAGCTCCGAAGATTACACAGGGAGAGCAACGTTCACCTGATAACAGAGCACAGTGCACGGCTGTCACAGAGCTCTGATGATTAGACAGGGAGAGCCACGTTCTCCTAATAACAGAGCACAGTGCTAGGCAGTCACAGAGCTCCGAAGATTACACAGGGAGAGCCACGTTCTCCTAATAACAGAGCACAGTGCCCGGCTG
>CM053030.1:538551362-538566520 GCA_028564925.1 Lithobates sylvaticus | reverse complement strand
AACATATTACAAATTTTATGATCTTATTGTGTGAGATGGTATTTAAGAAGCTAGATAGATAGTGAGGAGGACAGCTCAGGGGAACCTGAGAGCTCAGGGACCCACCCTGGGAAGGGACACTGGGAGAGAAACATCTTCCCAGATAGACGGACAGCCATGCCTGGAAATATACTTTAAACCTCCAAGGAGATTCCTGAACCCGGTAGCTATCTTAAATCCAGACTAATAGCCATTTTGGAATGGAAAAATATGCCATGTTGATTTTATCTTGTATGTTCTCTTAACCATTGATGTATTGAATATTCTAGTATTGATAATCATTCTCCAGAATCAATAATCGCCTTTTCATAGATTTTTCTCTAATATTCAATTTTTATTATATATTACTTTTTGCATAGTTGCTTTTTATTGACAAACAAATGTCTAATTTGTTTCGCATTGTTCAACGTTACTTACCTGCAGCATAGTAACGGCTGGGTGTGTGAAATACAGACATTATGTTAAATTGTCAAGTATAAGGTTATTGATTCTACTGAAGAAGTTATCATGGTGATATTGTGTCCAAGGTACTATGCCTATTTTGAGGGTATTTCCATTAATTGTCAAATGTTCAAATAATGCAATCTGTATTTTAATTTCATGTAAATATTTGTTTTCTGTCAACCAATAAATGTGACTATTAAGTATGATCACCCGTCTCCGTGAACAAGTTTCGCATATATAGACTGTGTCGTATCGATTGATCTTGTATCTTAAAAATATCTTCGTTAAAAATTACTTAATAAAAATGTGCGGGAAACTTTCCTTAAAAAAGCACAACAATTTGTAACTTAACTAATTACTTTTTTAAAGTAAGATGAGCGACACTGGTGAGAGAAGAGGGTCAGTGCAAGGGGGAGGGGTGGGGGGGTCAGATACTGTATGTGTTAGGGGGGGGGGGCTTTGTGAGAGAAGAGGGTCAGTGCAAGGGGGAGGGGTAGGGGGGTAGGATATGTGCTGGAGGGGTCCTTTGGGAAGGAAGAGAGATAGTACAAGGAGAGGTTGTCAGATTTCAAATCCAATCCACACTTCTAGCATTATCTTCCTCCTGCCAAAGCCCCTCCCCCAGCACATCCTCCTAACCCCTCGATCACTCCACATTTTTTACCTTGTCCTCCTTTCCAGCCGCTCTCTTCCCCTCCCTCCTCCATCTACAGAGCATAATAAAAACTTTCTACAGACCTGATATCAGGGTGTCCCTCCTCCCCTCCTCCTCCTCCTGTGTGTACAGAATGGAGGAGGAGGAGGAGGGGAGGAGCTTTGATACACTGACACTCTGCTCTGCTGAACCAAGCTGCTTTCAGGGAGAGGGGAGACTCGTCACTCTCAGTGCAGTCCGTGTGAATGATGTGTCCGGGTCTGGGGCAGAAGTAAACCCGGACACATCATTCAAAACCCGGACTGTCCGGGGAAAAAAAACATACAGGTGCCAACCCTACGTCTCGGCTGATGTCACAGAGCCGGTCCAGGCTGAGGAAAGATCGCAACCGTATGGTGGGGATCCGCCCACATGCCTGGACCGGCACTCAGCCACTCCCACCCTCTCCACAGCCTAGCGTTTTAGTGAGGGTGGGAGAGAGCCAGAGACCGACAGCCACCAGCTCTCTGCTCAGGGAACACTGAGAACTGTGTGATCGGCTGTTTGATTACAGATGCAGCATCTACCCAGGTAAGAATGATTCATAAAATTCCCATACTTCTCTTTTAATTACCCGACATCTCCTCTTTCCTGCTATGTGGCCCACATGACAATTAGGCCTCATTCACACGGAACATATGTGTCTGTGCCCAGTGTGAAGGCCTTGTACCGTGTGGGGTGTTCTGCAGGGGCGGACTGACCATTCGGGCACTCGGGCACTACCCGAGGGCCCCATGCCACTAAGGGGCCCCATCAGGGTTGCCAGCATCAATAAAACCAGGGACATTATGTAAAAATCTGTGTTTTTAAGAAAATCCCAAGATTATAGCTGCCCCGCTTCTCCAGTACCTTTTCAGTATGTGTATTCTGTGTGTGTATACTGTGTGTGTATATTGTATGTCTGTGTGTGTATACTGTATGTGTGTGTGTGTATACTGTGTGTGTGTATATTGTATGTCTGTGTGTGTATACTGTGTGGCCCCATAATCTATTGCCTGGGGGCCCCATAATCTCCTATTGCCTGGGGGTAGACATGGGAACTGTCAAAAAATTCGTTTTGTTTCGTCCCGTTTGGTATATAAAAAAATTCGTAATTCGTACTTCGTGTACGAAATTCCGTTCGAATTCGTACGAAATACGAAATTCGGACGAATCGTAATTTTTTTCCCGAATTGTTAGTAAAGTTACGAATCGTTACGAATCGTTAACGCGGCTAATGAATTGTTGGTTCTCATAACACAGAGAACAATTCGAATCCAACTACAAATATCGAATTTCAATTTCAAGTTACGAATCGTTACGAATCGTTAGTAAATCCAACTACCAATATCGAATTTCAACTAATTTGAACAAAATTATTATAGCAGATATAACGAATGAATTCAAATGCGGGCAGGGGGCTTATCGGAATCTGGAAGCCCCCTTTAACAAGGGGACCCCCAGATCCCGCCCCCCCCCCCCCCCTGTGTGAAATGGTAAGGGGGTACTTACCCTACCATTTCACCAAAAAAGTGGCAAAAATGGTAAAAATGACAGGAGACGGTCTTTGACAATTCCTTTATTAAAATCTTCTTTCTTCTGGTCTTCCTTTCTTCATCTTCTCCTTCCGTCATCTTCTTCCATCGTCTTCTTCCTTCGATTCGCTTCTTCTTCCTCCGGTCTTCTCGTCCTTCTCGTCCGGCGTCGTCCTTCTCGTCCGGCATCGGCGTCTCTTCTCGCAGGCCGCTCCTTGCAATGGGAGGCTCCCGCTCTGTGAGGCTCCGCTCCGGGTGACAGGTCTTTTATAACGAAGGCACCTGGTGACCCCGCCCCCTCTGACGCATGGGGACGTCATGTGGAATTCCCTATGGCTTTCCCCATGACGTCAGAGGGGGGGCGGGGTCACCTTTCCTGCGGCCTGCCAGGTTGCGTGCTTGGATAAGGGTCTGGTATGGATTTTGAGGGGGACCCCACGCCATTTTTTTTTTGGCCAGGGTTCCCCTTAAAATCCATCCCAGACCTGAAGGGTCTGGTATGGATATTTGGGGGGGGACCCCACGCCATTTTTTTTTTATTTTTTTTGGCTGGGGTCCCCCTTAATATCCATACCAGACCTGAAGGGCCTGGTTATTGAATTTGGGGGGACCCCTACGCTTTTTTTTTTTTTTTTTTTAAACTTTTTATTTTAATAATTTTAAACAGCACATTTCGTCATTTACATTTAACACACTTTATAACATCGCTATTATCAGGTAAATATTTCCTGACTTATATTTCCCCTCCACTGTTCCTATGGGATTCCCTCTATTCCCTCTAAAACAGCGGAAACATAAAAAAACATATATATCAATGAATGACTGTTTTTTAAATAGCTTTTTTTTCTGCAAAAATGACACTTTGTCATTTGAATCATTCGAATTCATTCGTTATATCTGCTATAATAATTTCGTTTGAATTAGTTGAAATTTGATATTGGTAGTTGGATTCGAATAATTTGGAGCTGAAATTCGTAAACTGAATTTTTCCTGCAAAAATGACACTTTGTCATTCGAATTCATTCGAATCATTCGGCGACGAAATTCGTAAACGGAATTTCGTATTCCGTACGGAATTCGTAAAAAAAAATTCGTACTACAGATTCGTAAATTCGTACGAATTTCGAAAAATTTGTACGAATTACGAATTCGTACGAAACGAATCGCACATGTCTACCTGGGGGCCCCATAATCTCCTAATGCCCGGGGGCCCCATAATCTCCTAATGCCCAGGGGCCCCATAATCTTCTCCTATTGCCCAGGGGCTCCATGAGTTGTCAGTCCGCCCCTGGTGTTCTGTGCATCCCTGTGCAGGCAGTCCAGTCAATGTCAATTGGGATGCAGCAGCTGCATGGACATAGTGGAATGTCAAAATTTGACATGCAGACAGGAAGGGATGCGTGTATGCGAACGCACAGTGTCTGCATGCGGATCTGTGCACCCACTTCTATAGGTGAAGCTCTCTGGTGGATGCAGATCTACATTTATCTGACTTCACCAGTTTTGAAAAAAATCCCCCTTACTGTGTTTTACATTTCTTACTCCTGACTCCTGCATTGTAAGTACAGCACATTCTTTGTTAAAGTGGTTGCATATTCCGGGTGCATTTTGCATTTTTCAATACACGTTTTTGATCCATTGAAGTCTATGGAACCAAAAACCAGAAAAAAAGTCATAAAATGAACAGATGTGAATGTGACCCATAGGACACCGTGTTACGTGGACTGTAGTGTGTTTCTACTGAAAATGCATAGGTGTGAACCAGGCCTTTATTTCTAGGTTACATCTGTGAATGAGTAGGGGTACTATCCCTATCCACCCCTTGCTCATTCATGTAGGGAGAACATACAGTATCTGAGGGCCCTCTTATTTTAAAGGGGGGGAGTTCTAAATTTCCATAATCCCCCTCCCTGCAGACCCCCACAACCACCGAGCCAGGGTTGTGGTGAAGAGGCCCTTGTCCTGAATAATAACTGGGACAAGTTAGCCAGGCTAAGTCAACCCCCCCCCCATTTCGAAGGCATGTGGCTTAATATGGTTCAAGAAAGGGGAGGGGGGGCACATAGATAAGTATATCTTGCTTCATCTAGTTAGAAAAAAAACCTTGCAGTATGAGTTGGAGGGTAATGGGACCAGTGTTGGTCATCTTACTTTAAAAAAGTAATTGGTTAAGTTACAAATTACTTCTCCCAAAAAGTAATTGCGTTAGTAACTCAGTTACTACATTGGAAAAGTAATTAGTTACTCAGCAAAGTAACTGACTTTTTTTTTAAATATTCTATACGTGTAACTAAGGGGCGGGTCTAGTATTACTGTAACCAAGGGGCGCATTTATTATTATTGTTATATATCGTGTAACCAAGGGGCTGCTCTATTATTACTCTTACCAAGGGGCAGATCTGTTATAGCGTGTAAGCAAGGGGCGGGTCTATGATTATTATATCGTGTAAGGGGCGGGTCTATTATTATTATATTGTGTAAGGGGCGGGTCTATTATTATTATATCGTGTAAGGGGCGGGTCTATTATTATTATATTGTGTAAGGGGGGGGGTCTATTATTATATCGTGTAAGGGGCGGGTCTATTATTATTATATGGTGTAAGGGGCGGATGGCTACAGAAGAGGGCGAATGTTAAATTAATGGGCAGAGCTCGATATATAACAATAATAATAATAAATGCGCCCCTTGGTTACAGTAATACTAGACCCGCCCCTTACTTACACGATAGACGCCCCTTGCAGAGTAGCACGAGCATCAGGAGCGTGCGGCATCGCCTCGTACAATTACATGTTAACTGCGCCTGCGCGGTGTAGAGTTCACTCAGAGCTGTTTAGGTTCGGCAATTTTCGGAAGCTCCGTAGTCCTTCGTACTGCGCAAGCCCTGCGCCTGCGGAGTACAGGGGGTCCTTATCCGGCGGGGGAACTTTTTCGGCAGGACACCGGAATTACACTACTGCCATCTAGTGGCGGTAGATGTAATTGGGGTAACTAAGCCAAAGTAATGGGAACTGAGTTACCATGAGGGGAAAAGTAATCAGTTAGATACTCGTTACCCTCTAAAGTAACTGCGTTACGCAACTCCGTTTATTTTAACTCAGTTACTTACATCACTGAATGGGAGGGGGGGTCATATTTTGCCTGAAATGGGGCTTTAACATATATTAAAACTGGAAGGTTTTAGCCCCTTTAACCACTTTCTTCAGCTTCTTATTGTCCCAAGAACAGGAAATGAGGAGCCCCAGATAGAAGTAAAACCTGACAGGGGATCTAGTCCTTCCCCCCTAGAAGAACTTGTTTTGGGTAGAGATAGACCTTAAGGATTTGGGTGGGTGGAGACCATGCTGTCTTCTTCGTTCAGAAGGAGGAGGATGGTGAAATGAAGGAAAAAACTTGAATCGTGTTTTACCACTTCAATCATTTTTAATAGGAAGTTTACATGAAGTGCGAAGAAATGACTTTAATTTAATTTGCATGAATGTAATCGTGTCTAATCAAAACCCAAATATGCCGCCATTTCCAGCCCACATTATACAGCAAGAACGTTGTCTGAGAGATCAGCAATTTACACTGAGAGGAATTGTCATGTCTGAGAAATGAAAAGTCTGTCCCCGGAGATGGTGCCGGTCCCTCTGTAAATGTGTGGTATAATGACAGGGTGTCAGGTAGGGGAGGGCTGGGCTGGGGGGCAGAGTGGCAATTGCCCCCCAGGCCGCCCTAACTTATGTTGAAAATGGCTGGTGCCTGCTGCTATTTTTACAGCTGCGGCGGTCGGCCACTGTTGCATTCCGGGAGTTGTAGTCCACACTCAAGCTCCCAAGCAGCGCAGAGGAAACTACCACCCTCAGAGACCAGGGTGCCCGTGACTGGCTCGGGCTGTGGGGCTGGGTGCTGGCTTGCGCTGGCCGTGGGGTGCAACCTGAGCTGCCAAGTAAGAGACCCTGACACCCCCAGCTGACCCCATACCCCATCCCCCCATACACCCCATTTACCCTGCTCCAGTGATCAGGCTGCATTGGATGGGCACTGGTGAGACTGCATTTATGGACACTGGTGAGGTTGTATTGATGGGCACTGATGAGGTGGCACTGATGAGTCGGCATTGATGGGCACTGATCAGGCTGCATTGAGGGGCACTGGTGAGGCTGCATTGAAAAACCAGCTGGGTATGGATGGTGAGCTGATTCGGTAGTTCAATGGGCCACTTGACTGGACTTCCCCCCCGGGCCTAAGGCTGCCAGCCCTCCCCTGGTGTCAGGAACTGGAACACCGGTGGGGGGCACTGTGGCTCCTGGATATGACAGGTGTAGTGCCAGTGTCCACCAGCAGGTGTCTCTCAGAAGCCAGCAGACCCCGTCTGATGATGGCTGCTGGGAGGGTATTTATCCCCACCTCTAGCTTTCAACAGTGCCTCAGTGCTTTGCCTTGTGTGCCATACATCCTGATGCCATGATCCTGTTTCTGTACCTGTTACCCTGATCCTGCTGCCTCTACCAGTTCCCCTTGTTCTGGCTCCCTTCCTGACCCGTCTCACCTGTTGTTCCTTGCACCTCCTACCTGACCCTGCCTCATTTGATCTCCCCCTTGCTGTGTATAAACTTTATCACAGTTATGTAGCGCTTACCCCCAAAGGAGCTGCTATATTCTTTGGTCCCCTGTTCCCACAGCCTGTAATAAGCACCACCATCTCTGACACCCCCAGACTGGAGGGGGTATTTATTGTGACAATATATGTAATACCACAATGATCAGGGAAATGGCAACAAACCCTCAATAATATAAAACAGCAAATAGGATATATCGGTAATAATAAGCCCATGGTCCAGAGGATGGCCCCTAAGCCCTAAACTGGTGATGGTCCTGCCTGCGGGACAGTATTACAATGACAGTCTCTCAGTCTGTTTTAAACCATTTCCCTGCTGGCCAGCTTGTTAGGGCCCAGATCCAGCATTGGAGTGCTCAAGATAGGTTCATCCTAACCTGGGTATAGATGCCTGCACTATGTCCCAAGTAAACCATATGGTTCCTCATTAATAAGGTGCAGTAGGGTTTGGCCAGCAGCCTCCCACCAACTCCTGGGGTGACAGCTGGTCTCCCTCTGTTTTCTTTCGGCCGATCAGTGAAGTAAGCAGCAGCAGTGTCCTTCCCAATGATCAGTTGACAGGACAGTCAGTGACAGTGACATTCTCTCCAATGAGCAGTCGGCAGCACCAGTCAGTGACAGTGGCATTCTTCACAACAATCAGGTGGCGGCACCAGTCAGTGACAGTGGCATTCTTCACAACAATCAGGTGGCGGCACCAGTCAGTGACAGTGGCATTCTCCACAACAATCAGGTGGTGGCACCAGTCAGTGACAGTGGCATTCTCTCTAATGATCAGGCGGTAGTACCAGTCAGAGACAGTTGTGTAGTCCCCAAAGATCAGGCGGCACCAGTCAATGGCAGTTGCGTTCTCTCCAACAAACAGGTGGCAGCACCAGTCAGCGGCAATGGTGTGCTTCCCAATGATCAGACGGCACCAGTCAATGGCAGTTGCGTTCTCCCCAACAATCAGGTGGCAGCACCGGTCAGCCACAGTGGTGTGCTACCCAATTATCATGTGGCACCAGTTAATGGCAGTGGTGTGCTTCCCAATGATCAGGTGGCACCAATCAATGGCAGCTGTGTTCTCCCCAACAATCAGGTGGAAGCACCAATCAGTGACAGTGGTGTGCTCCCCAATGATCAGGTGGCACCAGTCAATGGCAGTGGCGTTCTCTCCAACAATCAGATGGCAGCACCAGTCAGTGGTGTGCTCCCCAATGTTCAGGTGGAAGCACCAGTCAGCGACAGCGGCATTCTCCCCAATGATCAAGCGGCAGCACCAGTCAGCGACAGTGGCATTCTCTCTAAAGATCAGGTGGCAGCACCAGTTAGCGACAGCGGCTTTCTCCCCAAGGTTTAGGTAGCAGCACCAAGTCAGCAACAGTCTTCAGAACCACAGTCATGCTGGGATGTGTAGTTCCATTGCCAATCTTATAGACAAGCACAGTCTGTCCCCTGTGTCTCAGTTTCTCCCAGAAAGCTCTTGTTGTCCCAGGATGCACAGCTGTCCATATCCCTGTCCTCTGTGTCCTCCTGGTGTTGGGCGGGGCTTCCTTCCAGCTCTCTATGGTCCAGCACTGATCAGTGTCCTCTGTGTGTATCTCTCCCCTCAGCCACTCTGCAGCTGCCCTAGGGGAGGGGAGAAAGTGTGGGGGCAGCAGCAGCTACTCCTCTACTGCCAGGGCTGTGGACTGGGGCTACAGTTATTATGTTACATAGGTAGTTTTCACTTGTCACCAGTTCTTACTTGTATACTGTTTATGGTGTCGGATGTTTTTTGCTGTTATTAAATCCTATTGTGCTTAGTCTGGGTCCGGTCTCCTTTCTACAGCTACACAGATCTAGTCAGCCCCGCCTTTTGCTGGATACCATCCTTTAATGTCCTAAGACATAAGGCAGAATGAGATTCCCACATTGATTCCCACATTGCTCTGACTTCACTGGCTACATACTTGTTCCAGGTAACTGTGGCTACCTCTTACAAAGTGACAAAAATGTAACTGGCACAAAGCAGTTTGCAGTGGAAGATATTGGTTTAAACTAGGGTTCCACCGATACCGATACCGGGGCTGATACTAAGCATTTGCACGAGTATCATCACCGATACTTGAAACCGATACTTTCAGGTTTAGTTCTTTCAGCTGTCAGCGGGATTCCCCCACTGACAGCTGAAATGTAAAAAAAAAAAAAGCCTGCAATTATCAATTGTTAAAGAGTGGGGGGCGCCGCGTCCTAAACAACCGATGACTCATTCAGCTGTCAGTGGGGTTCCCCTGTGTGACAGTTAAAGTGTTAGCTGCATCCATCTTAGGTGTGAACCCAGCCTAACAGCGGGGGTCCAGTGTGTCCCTTTTCTCCTTTTCATGGACCAAATTCTTGCCTGAATTCAGACCTGAAATGGAGCCAAAAACGCACAGGAACTCTGTGCAGTCCGCTCCGCAGCCGCCCCGGAGATGTGTGAACCGGCTTCATTAGGAGCCAGTCACATTCTCTTGTCATTGCAAATTGGATGCGCCGAAATCCACATCCAATTCGCATAAGTGTGAACCCAGCCTTACACAAGTCCAGCAATTGGAGCTGTCGAAAAAAAAAAAGCAGTCGGGCAATGTTTATCAACAACATTGCTCAGCCGCTGAAACAGAAAGATAAAAAGAAACATTGTTTAATTTTGTATCTTTCTGTTTATTCATCTACAGGTCCAAGGGATGAACTTCCATTTGAAGAAGATGAAGTCAGTAAAGCAACCTGTCAAGTAAAAAAATAAAAAAATGTTTGTGTTTTTTTAAGCTCTGTTTAACCCCTTATTAGCCCTTAATTTACTATAATCAGCCTTAATTAACTCCTTATTCTCCTTCTCCATTTAATTGTTATTTCTCTGCAAAGGTTTTTGTTCACTTCTATTTTATAAACTATTAATGATTAACCGGTTCCCGACCGGCGCACGCTGATATACGTCGGCAGAATGGCACGGACAGGCAGGAGGGCGTATATATAAGTCCCTCCTTAATGCCGTCCGTGCCATCGGGAGCGCGCCGGAAGCGGCGCGCTCCCGCGGCGGTCGGGACCCCCGTGAGGCCGGTCGCGGGTCCTGCGGACTCGATCGCTGTGGGGACACCCGCGATCGTCTCACGGGAAGGCTGAACAAGGAGATGCGGAAATACACAGCATCTCCCCGTTCTGCCTAGCAACTAGTGACGCTGATCTCTGCTCCCTGTGATTGGAGCAGAGATCAGCATTCACTAGCTGACAGCCACGCCCCCCCCCCACAGTAAGAAACACACCCCTAGGCATACTTAACCCTACACTGCCCCCTTGTGGTTAACCCCTTCACTGCCAGTGTCATTTATACAGGAATCAATGCATTTAAATAGCATTGATTGCTGTATAAATGACAATGGTCCCAAAAATTTGTCAAAAATGTCCGATGTGTCCGCCATAATGTCGCAGTCACAATAAAAATCGCTGATCGCCGCCATTACTAATAAAAAAATAATTATTAATAAAAATGCTATAAAACTATCCCTATTTTGTAAACGCTATAACTTCTGCGCAAACCAATCAATAATCGCTTATTGCGATTTTTTTTACCAAAAATATGTAGAAGAATACGTATCGGCATAAACTGAAGAAAAAAAAAAAGTTTTTTTATATATATTTGGGGGATATTTATTATAGCAAAAAAAATAAAAAAGAATGCGTTTTTTTTTTCAAAATTGTCGCTCTTTTTTGTTTATAGCGCAAAAAATAAAAAACCGCAGGGGTGATCAAATACCACCAAAAGAAAGCTCTATTTGTGGGGAAAAAAGGACGTCAATTTCGTTTGGGAGCCACGTCGCACGACCGCGCAATTGTCAGTTAAAGCGACGCAGTGCCGAACCGCAAAAAGGGGCCTGGTCCTTTGGCTGCAAATTGGTCCAGGGCTGAAAGTGGTTAAAACTTTATTTTTGTTTGCTTTTTTTGTTAATATGTTTACACCTTTAACATATATTTACATGTTTCACATTGAGAAAAGCACACAATGTAAAAAATAATAATAATAATAAATTATTTAATTTGTAAATCGTTTTTCTTTTTTTTAACCAACAAAGTTTTATAACTTTTCAATGCTTTGTAGCATTGCTGACAGCTGAAGTGTAAACCAAATATTTGCTGTAATGTTTGCAGTAATTGGAATCGGCGAGTACTAAAAAAAAAAAAGTATCGGAATCCGTACTCGTAAAAAAAAATGGTATTGGTGCATCCTTAGTTTGAACAATTCTCTTGAATCTGAAAAATTCAGCCTTAATTAACTCTTTTATTCTCCTTCTCCATCTAATTATTATTTTTCTGGAAATGTTTTTTGTTCACTTCTATTTTATAAACTATTAATAATTAAAACCTTATTTTTGTTTGCTTCGTTCGTTAATATGTTTACACCTTATATTTGACATATATTTACGCGTTTCACATTGAGAAAAGCGTACAATGTAAAAAAAATACATAAATAAATAAATGATTTGATTTGAAAATAACTTTTTCTTTTCCCCCAAAAGTTTTATTATAACTTTTCAATGCTTTGTACCATTGCTGACAGCTGAAGTGTAAAACTAAACATTTGCAGTAGGCATCAGTAATTGGAATCGGCGAGTACTAAACAAAAAGTAGCTCATTATGCCTTTGTCTTGCAGGTTTTTTTTTCCTGAGTTTTCAACCACTTTAACCACTTAAGGACCGCCTCCTGCAAATTTACGTTGGCAGAATGGCATGGCTGGGCACATCAACGTACAGGTGCGTTGCCCTTTTAGAGCCCAGCCGTAAGTCATGCGCGCCCTGCCGGCGGTGCGCTTGCGACCCGGTCCTGAGCTCCGTGACCACGGCCGCGGGACCAGCTTGACCCGATCGCCGCTGGTGTCCCGCGATCGGGTCACAGAGCTGAAGAACGGGGAGAGGTCTGTGTAAACAAACCTCTCCCCGCGCTTCCTACTCTGCCTGTCATTGATCGGCTGTTCCCTGTCATCGGGAACGCGATAAGTGACGTCAGACGTCAGCCACGCCCCTACTGTAAAAAAAACACACGTCACACTAACTCCTCCCCGCCCCCTAGTGGTTACCCCTTCACTGCCAGTGTCATTTACACAGGAATCAGTGCATTTAAATAGCACTGATTTCTGTATAAATGACAATGGTCCCAAAAATGTGTCAAAAATGTCCGATGTGTCCGCCATAATGTCGCAGTCACAAAAAAAAAAAAAATCGCTGGTCGCCGCCATTACTAGTAAAAAAAAAAATATTAATAAAAATGCTATAAAACTATCCCCTATTTTGTAAACGCTATAACTTTTGCGCAAACCAATCAATAATCGCTAATTGCAATTTTTTTTACCAAAAATATGTAGAAGAATACGTATCGGCCTAAACTGAGGAAAAAAATGTTTTTTTATATATTTTTTGGGGATATTTATTATAGCAAAAAGTAAAAAATATAGAATTTTTTTCAAAATTGTCGCTCTATTTTTGTTTATAGCGCAAAAAAAAAAAACCGCAGAGGTGATCAAATACCACCAAAAGAAAGCTCTATTTGTGGGGGGGGGGTAAATTTTGTTTGGGAGCCACGTCGCACGATTGTCAGTTAAAGTGACGCAGTGCCGAATCCCAAAAAGGGGCCTGGTCCTTTGGCTGCAAATTGGTCCGGGGCTGAAGTGGTTAAAGTGGTGTGCCCGCTAAAAAAATGTTTTTAAAAGTCAGCAGCTACAAATACGGCAGCTGCTGACTTTTAATAATCTGACACTTACCTGTCCCGGGGTCCAGCGAGGCGGGGGACCGAAGCCCCCCCCCCCTCGCTCCCCGCTCCACTTGCGACGCTGGCGATCTTACTGTGGGCAGCCAGGCACCCACTGCGCATGCGCGAGCGGCGCCGCGCATCGTAATACGATGCTCAGTCATCTGGGACATGTGACAGGTCCCAGATGACTGTGCGGCGCCGAGGGGAAGTGATGTCAGTGCCCGGGCACTGAAGGTGGCAGACTACGAGGGACCCCCTAGCAACAGGCATTTAGAGGTATTTATGATTTTTAAGGAATTTTTTATTTTTTTTGGTGGCAACACCACTTTAAAGAAGTCCAGCAATTGGAGCTGTCAAAGCCGGGCAATGTTTATCAACAACATTGCTCAGCTGCTGAAACAGAAAGATAAAAAGAAACATTGTTTCATTTTGTATCTTTCTGTTTATTCATCTACAGATCAAAGGGATGAACTTCCGTTTGAAGATGAAGTCAGTAAAGCAAACTGTCAAGTAAAAAAAAAAAATGTTTTTTTTTTTTTTTTTAATTAAATGTTCCTCTGTTTAACCCCTTATTAACCCTTGAATAATTAAAACTTTATTTTTGTTTGCTGTTTAATATGTTTACACCTTTAACATATATTTACACGTTTCACATTGAGAAAAGAGCACAATGTAAAAAAAAAAAAAAAAAAATAATACCGCGGGACCAGCTTGACCCGATCGCCGCTGGTGTCCCGCGATCGGGTCACAGAGCTGAAGAACGGGGAGAGGTCTGTGTAAACAAACCTCTCCCCGCGCTTCCTACTCTGCCTGTCATTGATCGGCTGTTCCCTGTCATCGGGAACGCGATAAGTGACGTCAGACGTCAGCCACGCCCCTACTGTAAAAAAAAACACACGTCACACTAACTCCTCCCCGCCCCCTAGTGGTTACCCTTCACTGCCAGTGTCATTTACACAGGAATCAGTGCATTTAAATAGCACTGATTTCTGTATAAATGACAATGGTCCCAAAAATGTGTCAAAAATGTCCGATGTGTCCGCCATAATGTCGCAGTCACAAAAAAAAAAAAAAATCGCTGGTCGCCGCCATTACTAGTAAAAAAAAAAATATTAATAAAAATGCTATAAAACTATCCCCTATTTTGTAAACGCTATAACTTTTGCGCAAACCAATCAATAATCGCTAATTGCAATTTTTTTTACCAAAAATATGTAGAAGAATACGTATCGGCCTAAACTGAGGAAAAAAATGTTTTTTTATATATTTTTTGGGGATATTTATTATAGCAAAAAGTAAAAAATATAGAATTTTTTTCAAAATTGTCGCTCTATTTTTGTTTATAGCGCAAAAAATAAAAACCGCAGAGGTGATCAAATACCACCAAAAGAAAGCTCTATTTGTGGGGGGGGGGTAAATTTTGTTTGGGAGCCACGTCGCACGATTGTCAGTTAAAGTGACGCAGTGCCGAATCCCAAAAAGGGGCCTGGTCCTTTGGCTGCAAATTGGTCCGGGGCTGAAGTGGTTAAAGTGGTGTGCCCGCTAAAAAAATGTTTTTAAAAGTCAGCAGCTACAAATACGGCAGCTGCTGACTTTTAATAATCTGACACTTACCTGTCCCGGGGTCCAGCGATGCGGGGGAAAGAAGCCCCCCCCCCCTCGCTCCCCGCTCCACTTGCGACGCTGGCGATCTTACTGTGGGCAGCCAGGCCCCCACTGCGCATGCGCGAGCGGCGCCGCGCATCGTAATACGATGCTCAGTCATCTGGGACATGTGACAGGTCCCAGATGACTGTGCGGCGCCGAGGGGAAGTGATGTCAGTGCCCGGGCACTGAAGGTGGCAGACTACGAGGGACCCCCTAGCAACAGGCATTTAGAGGTATTTATGATTTTTAAGGAATTTTTTATTTTTTTTGGTGGCAACACCACTTTAAAGAAGTCCAGCAATTGGAGCTGTCAAAGCCGGGCAATGTTTATCAACAACATTGCTCAGCTGCTGAAACAGAAAGATAAAAAGAAACATTGTTTCATTTTGTATCTTTCTGTTTATTCATCTACAGATCAAAGGGATGAACTTCCGTTTGAAGATGAAGTCAGTAAAGCAAACTGTCAAGTAAAAAA
>CM053030.1:538425920-538550866 GCA_028564925.1 Lithobates sylvaticus | reverse complement strand
GGTCTCCAGAAGCCAGAGTTAAGGTGTACTTTCAGACCCGTCCCCTATACATAATGGCACGAGGCAAGGGTGCCCCCTGTCCCCTCTCATATTTGCTCTCACCCTCGAACCGCTGCTTAATAAAATAAGAATGAATCCGGATATCAGGGGGTTCATTGTGGGACCGACGGAACACAAATTGTCTGCCTACGCGGACGACGTCCTGTTCTATGTGTCCGATCCCCTGATTTCCTTCCCTAATATGGCAGAGCTGCGGGCCTTCAACTTCCTCTCGAATTTTAAGATTAATTATAATAAATCAGAAATCCTACCACTGATTGTGTCTCTGGGTGTGCGCACACAATTGCAGGCATCTTTCTCCTTCACCTGGTGCCGTACAGCCATTAAATATTTAGGGGTCCACTTCCCTGGCCAACTGCAGTCAATTATATACTTGCAATTATGCCCCATGGCTCTCGACATTCGAAGCGGACCTGCAAGGGTGGAATCGTACAACATTCTCTTGTATGGGTATTTTGAGAATGAATGTGTTGCCCCGTATTCTGTTTTACTTGCAAATGGTGCCCAGATCACTACCCAGGTCTTTCTTCTCGACCCTCAACAGCTTGAAAAATACATTTGGAATGGTAAATTCCCTCGCCTGGCCCTCCGCACCCTGCAACACCCGAAACGGATGGGAGGCTTGGATGCAATCGATCTTCTTAAATATTACAAAGCAGTTGCACCTCAACGGGTCCTAGATTGGTGTCATAGTGTATCCACCAAATTGTGGGTCCCCACTGAATTTTTTTTAGCGGGTCATAACCTCTCCCATGCCCCTTGGCTCCCTAGGGAAAGCCGTGGTCTGTCCGAGTTTACCTCTCCCATAGCCATTCGTGCCCTGAAACTGTGGGACGATCTTAACAGTCAGGGACAGCTCGCTCCGCAATTCTCCCCCCTTACTCCCCTTGGGGGCTTCCCTTGGTTCCCTCCAGAGGAACACCTCTCCTTCTTCCGATCCTGGGCCGCCGACGGGGAGATGCAATGTGGCAGATTTGTGCAAGACAATGGCTTTCTGCCTCTGGATGATCTGGAAGCACAGTACGGCACTTTCCCTATGGAGGCCTGGTGTTACCGACAGCTCCAACATCTCATTCAGAGCTTGCCCCAAACCATTCGCTCTCCCACCTCGGTGTCCCCATTCGAGAAACTATGTATGTCAACCTCGACGATTCCTCATTCCATTTCACTGCTATATGGAATGCTACAGTCACATGAGACTAAGGGGAGACCTGCTTATATAAGGGAGTGGGAGAGAGACCTGCAACATGAGTTTTCTGAGACCCAACCCACCTGTACCGCCTTACCCATTCTAGCTCTGTGGACACGAAGATGCAGGAAAATGGTTATAAGATACTAACCCATTGGTATAGGGTCCCCTCCAAATTGGCGCAGATCTTCCCCCACTGCGTCGGATGCCTTTTGGAGGGAGTGCGGACATAGAGGCACATTCCTACACATTTGGTGGGAATGCCCCAGGCTGAAGTCCTACTGGCAAGACATCAGATCCCAGATCAAAGAAATTCTAGACATTGAACTACTCGATTCCCCATTGGAACTCCTGCTTCACGTCCCATCCATTCCTCTCAACCATTATCGTAAGTCTGTACTGCCCCACCTTCTAAATTCAGCAAGAAGGTTGATTCCGGTTTTCTGGAAATAAACTCAGATGCCTAGCCGTGCTGACTGGACCCGTCCAGTGAATGAAATCATGGCCACAGAGGAATTGGATGGAGACCTGCAAAGATCGTTATGATACATTTTATGGTATATGGGCAACCTGGATAAATCATACTAATAAGATTGTATCGAACCCTCCAACCGATCACCCTCATCTGACCCTGGCATTGGGTACGGTCGGGGCTCCTCAGGACCCCCGACCCCCTAAGACCATTATGTCTGGAGCGGAGTGAGTCTGAGTCCTCCTGTTGATCAAAAAAAAACTTTGCCTTTCGCATCTAGTTTAACCTGATAGGCTATGTTATATTGCACAATGCGGCAGAGTGCTGTTATTGTTCTTTTCAACTTTCCTTATCTACTACCCCCCCTCCCGTTCTTACCCCTCCTAACCCCCTTACCCTTTTCCTGAAGATGTTTGATTTTATGCCCCAGCAGTGGATACTGAGTTGTCCTAAGTAGGGATGAGCCGGACACCCCCCGGTTCGGTTCTCAGCAGAACATGCGAACAGGCAAAAAAATTGTGCGAACACCGTTAAAGTCTATGGGACACGAACGTGATAAATCAAAAGTGCTAATTTTAAAGGCTTGTATGGAAGTTATTGCCATAAAAAGTGTTTGGGGACCCGGGTCCTCTCCCAAGGGACATGTATCAATGCAAATTTTTTTTTTTTAAAACAGCAGTTTTTTCGGGAGCAGTGATTTTAATAATGCTTAAAGTGAAACAATAAAAATGAAATATTCCTTCAAATATCGTGCCTGGGGGGTGTCTATGGTCTACCTGTAAAGTGGCAACGTTTTTCCATGTTTAGAACAATACAGCCGCAAAATTACATTTCTAAAACTGCATGCGGCTGTAATGTATTGTCGGGTCCCGGCAATATAGATAAAACTCATTAAAAAAAAAATGGCATGTATTCCCCTCCCCCCAGCCTATTACCAGGCCCTTAGGGTCTGGTATGGATATTAAGGGGGACCCCGCTCCCAAATTTAAAAAAAATGGCGTGGGGGTCCCCAGGCACTATGTACTCTGAACAGCAGTATATATACTATACGGCCTGCCCTATATACTCTGCAGAAAATTGGGCCTTAGGTGTTGGTGGTACCAGAACACTGTAAGCCCTCACGGTTACTCTTGGTGAGCACAGGAATGGGCCCTGCTGTGAAATACTATATCAAAAATTTTAATTACATGCCACTGTTAAACAGGGGCAGAACATTTGGGCCTTGGGTGGTGGTGGTGGTGCCACAACACTGTAACCCCTCACAGATACACTTGTTGGGTGCAGGAATGGGCCCTGCTGTGAAATATTAGATCAAAAATTGTAATTGCATGCCCCTGTTAAACAGGGGCAGAAAAATTGGGCCTTAGGCAGTGATGGTGGTGCCCTAAACCAAAAAATATTGTTGGAAGCTAGCATCATCAAGATTGAGAAGGAATAGGATAGTCAGCATATGCAGTCTTCTGGATCCCACATCCATAGAAAATGCAATCAGTTACATCAGCATCAGGTGCTTGATAGCTGCTGATCCAAGACTTATTCATTTTTATGAATGTGAGCCTATCAATGGAGTCTGTGGACAGGGGCACTCTATGATCCGTTCCGAACCCTCCAGCAGCACTGAATGTGCATTCAGAAAGAACACTGCATGCAGGACAGGCCAGTCGCTCAATTGCATATTGAGCAAGTTCTGCCCAGTGGTCCATTCTCAAGACCCAGAAACCCAGTGGATGCTCTGTTGGAAAGGTCTGCTCTTGCCCCTAGATATTCCTGCACCATGTAATGCAGACGCTGGCGATGGCTGCTTGAACTGATCAGACCTTGGTGCTGAGGACTGAAAAATAGTTTAAAGGCATCGGTCAGCCGGCCACCTTCTCCACCGCTCTTCCTCTGACTGAACGAAGCCTCAGCAACACGTTGTCCAGCACCACGAAATTGTAACCTCCCAGAGTCTGGAAATGCATTGTACAAACCTTTCTTCAAAGGCCTCCTGAAGATGTTTCATCCTCTGTGAAGGCAGCATGAGTTCTGCAACCTTACCCTTGGAACATGGATCAAGAAGGGTTGGCAGCCAGTAATGATACCACGAATACTAGGGTCCTTTGGCAGGCTTTGCAGAATCAGAGAGGCCATGCAGCGTAAGTTTGCAGAGGCATTCGATTCAGAGTCCTGTGGGTCACTAAGGATCACATGATCCGTAACAACCTCCTCCCACCCACGTAAAACTCCTTGGGTTTCTGGGGACTGAAAACCATCCCTTGAAGACTTGCTGATGAGTGTTATCCTCCATGTCCCTGCTGACACAATCCTCCTTTTCTTCCTGTGTGTTTGGCGGGCCGTAGGAATGCTATCTGGATAAAGGGGGCCTTTAGAGGTAAGGAAGTCGTCCTCTTCCTCCCGCTGTTCTGCTCAAGTGCCCTGTCCATTATTCCACGAAGCGTGTGCTCCATCAGGAAGACTATAGGGACAGTGTCACTGATGCATGCATTGTCGCTGCTCACCATCCTTGTGGCCTCCTCAAATAGTGACGGGACAGTGCATGCATCCTTGATCAGTAGCCACTGGTGTGGTGAAAATAAGCCAAGCTCTCCTGACCCTGTCCTGGTGCCATACTCACACAGGTACTCATTGATGGCCCTCTGCTGCACGTGCAACCACTGCAGCATTGCCGACATTGAGTTCCACCTGCTGGGCATTTTGAACAATCCAGAAGAAATCCGGACAGCCGCACACCGGGAAAATAAAATTCAAAATGGTTTATTTAAAAGCAAAAAATCACTTCAATCCAGACACGGCAAAAGGGGGGTACAGAACTGACGTGTTTCGCACTACAACTAGTGCTTACTCATAGCCTCATAGACCTGCTGGGCATGTCACAAATGAGGCGGTTGGTGGGCAGGTTGCATTCCCTTTCAATGTCAGCCAGCCAAGCACTGGCATTGTATGACCGGAAGAAATTAACACAGACTTTTCTTGCCTGCCTCAGGAGATCCTGTAAGCCTGGGTACCTGCTCAAGAACCGCTGCACCACCAAATTCAAGACGTGTGCCAATCATGGAACATGGGTCAAGTGTCCCTGTCGGAAGGCGGAGAGAAGGTTGGTGCCATTATCACATACAACCATTCCTGGCTGAAGCTGGCATGGCGTCAACTAGGGATGAGCCGAACACCCCCCGGGTTCGGCTCGCACCAGAACCCGCGAACGGACCTAAAGTACATACGAGCATTTAGAACCCTATTAGTTACAATGGATGCGAACGTTCAAAATCAAAAGTGCTAATTTTAAAGGCTAATATGCATGTTATTGTCATAAAAAGTGTTTGGGGACCCGGGTCCTGCCCCAGGGGACATGTATCAATGCAAATTTTTTTTTTAAAAAGGCCGTTTTTCAGGAGCAGTGATTTTAATAATGCTTAAATTGAAACAATAAAAGTGTAATATTCCTTTAAATTCGTACCTGGGGGGTGTCTATAGTATGCATGTGAAGGGGCGCATGTTTTTTGTGCTTAGAACTGTCCCTGCAAAAAGTGTCATTTTTGCAGGAAAAAAAGCTATTTAAAATCACTCGCGGCTAATGTATTGACGGCTCCCGTAACACAGAGAACAGTCATTCATTGAAAGCCATTCAGAAAAAAAAAGTCATTGATAAAAAAATAAAAATTGTAAAAAAAAAAAAAGCGTGGGGGTCCCCCCAAATTCAATAACCAGGTCCTTCAGGTCTGCTATGGATATTAAGGGGAACCCCAGCCAAAAAAAAATGGCGTGGGGTCCCCCTCAAAATCCATACCAGACCCTTGAGGTCTGGGATGGATTTTAAGGGGAACCCCAGACAAAAAAAAATGGCGTGGGGTCCCCTCAAAATCCATACCAGACCTTATCCGAGCACGCAACCTGGCAGGCCGCAGGAAAAGAGGGGGGGCGAGAACGGCCCCCCCTCCCTCCTGAACCGTACCAGGCCACATGCCCTCAACATTGGGAGGATGCTTTGGGGGTCTGAGACCCCTAAAGCACCTTGTCCCCATGTTGATGAGGACAAGGGCCTCTTCCCCACAACCCTGGCCATTGGTTGTGGGGGTCTGCGGGTGGGGGGCTTATCGGAATCTGGAAGCCCCCTTTAACAAAGGGGACCCCAGATCCCGCCCCCCCCCTGTGTGAAATGGTAAGAGGGTACAAAAGTACCCCTACCATTTCACCAAAAAAGTGTCAAAAATTGTAAAAATGACAGGAGACGGTCTTTGACAATTCCTTTATTAAAATCTTCTTTCTTCTGGTCTTCTTCCTTCTTCCTCTCTTTATCCTTCGGTTTCTTCATCTTCTCCTTCCGGCATCTTCTTCCATCTTCTTCTTCCAGCATCTTCTTCCTCCGATCCGCTTCTTCTTGTCCGGCATCTTCTTCCATGGCGTCCGGGTCTCTTGGGCCGCTCCGCGTGTTGGGAGGCTCCCGCTGTGTGAGGCTTCGCTGCGTCTGACAGGTCTTTTATAACGGAGAGCGGGCCACCTGGTGACCCCGCCCCCCCCCCTCTGACGTCATGGGGAAAGCCATAGGGAATTCCCCATGACGTCCCCGTGCGTCAGTGTGGCTCCTGTCCTGTCCCCTAAGCAGACCAACTCAAGCACCGCATTGCATCTTTTTGCTTTACTGCTTGCATAGCCCCTAGAATGCTTACGGAGCACCGCTGGTTCAGAGGAGAAATCTGCAGAAGAGGCCATCGAGGAAGAAGAAGGGGGGTGGAGGAGAGAGCTGTGGCAGAATCACCACTAGCATTTTGGAGGCGTGGTGGCACAACAAGCTTCAACAATTCTAAACCCTGTCCTGCATCCTTCCCAGCTGCCAGCAGGGTTACCCAGTGAGCTGTGAAGGAAAAGTAATGTCCCTGCCCATGTCTGCTGGACCATGACCGCCATGTCCAACAAGGCCAAAACATTGCCTTCCACATGCCGGTAGAGAGCTGGAATGGCCTTTTGTGAAAAGAAATGGCGTTTTGGAACCTGCCACTAAGGTACAGCACATTCCACAAATTCACGAAAGGGGGCAGAGTCTACCAGCTGAAAAGGCATCAGTTGCAGTGCTAGCAATTTGGCCAAGCTAGTATTCAGACGCTGAGCATATGTAAGGCTGGGACCGAATTTCTTTTTACCGTTCAGCAACTGATGTAGGGAAATTTGCCTGCTAAAATTGGATGCTGGTGTACTGATAGCAGATTGGCTGAAATACTTGGGACACCTATTGCTGTACCTTCATTCCTCTCAGTGCAGGTTTTTGAGAGGACTGGAGGTATGGTGGGATTGGAGATCCCAGATGAGGAGTAAGGAGAAGTCCACCTTTTTCTTTGGTGTGGGTCTTTCAAGTGCTGTTGCCAACGGACTGCATGGCAGGTTATCATATGTCTGGTCAAGCATGTGGTGCCCAAGCGGCTGATGTTCTGGCCACACTTGATCTGCTTCAGACATAGGTTGCAAACAGCAATGGTGCAATCTGCTTTACACGTTTCAAAAAAGGCCCACACCAAGGAACTTTCAAAAGTCAGCGGGCAGTCAGCAGCGCCCTGCACCTGCGGAGCTCTGCGGTGTGATGCAGTAGGGTGACTGCCCTTAAGCTGCCCCCTAGAGGACATCCTGCCTCGTTGGAGTTGTACCTCCTCCTCTCTTCTCTCAGGCACCCAAGTAGGGTCAGTGACCTCATCATCCCCTCCCTCCTCGTCACTGGAGCAAACTTGGCAGTATGCTGCAGATGGGGGAACATGACTGCCAGTTTCTTGTCCCCCTTGGGCACCCCTCTCTCTAGGCTCACATTACTCCCTTCCTCAACCTGGGAACCAAAATCGGAGCCTTCAAATCGCTGCACATCCTCCAGCAGCATGTACACTGTGGTTGAATAATTCTGGGGACTCCTCCGTGCACTGTGGACAAGGACCCGGTGGAATAGGCTGCTTTGGCAGCTGCATTGGAAGGCAAACTACTCTGATCCTGCGTGACAGAGGTTGAGGAGGATGAGGACGGCTTTGTTATCCACACCACCATCTCTTCTGCATGTTGTGGCTCAAAAACACAGCCAGCTGCAGGAAAAAAGGACAAGCATGTTCCACGGCCACGTGCTGAGGATACACCATGTCCACGACCAGCACTGTTGACTGTAGACATAGAGGCTGCTTGCCCTCTTTTAGTGGCCTGTGAGCCTCTGCCTCTCTTTGGTGGCTTTCCAGACATGATGTATATTTTGTTTTGCAACACCACACTGCACTGTATTGTGTACTGTGTACACCACCAGAAAAGTAGTAGAAACTGCATTACGGCTGCACTGTATTGTGTACTGTTTACACCACCAGAAAAGTAGTAGAAACTGCATTACGGCTGCACTGTATTGTGTACTGTGTACACCACCAGAAAAGTAGTAGCAACTGCACTGTATTGTGTACTGTGTACACCACCAGAAAGGTAGTAGCACCTGCACATTGTGTACTGTGTACACCACCAGAAAAGTAGTAGCAACTGCGCTACGGCTGCACAGTACACCACAGAATGCGCTGTATTGTAGATATAGGCTACACTGGATGCAGAGTATATATATATATATATATATATTAATACACTGCCTGCACTGACTGAATATAGAGTAAACACTAAATATATAGTCTATGCTAAATGCAGAGTGTATATATTGTGGTGGTGTGGTACCCCACCAGCAAAATGATGCAGGGTTCTCAACCAGGCGGGTTGAGGGGCTCCAGGGTGTTTGTTTATTTGGGAGGAAACTGGCTTTTCAGTTTCCTCCATGTTTATTAAAATCCACTTTGGGACCTGGAGCCCGGGGATTTCTTAGAGATCCGGGTGGGATGAAATCCCCAATCCTGGATCCGGGTTTTGGGATACCCCAGCACACTGACTGGTCAGGTGTGTGCTGGGCTATTTGTAGACACCTGACCATGATTCTGGGCTCCACCCTCCCGAGGAGTCCAGGCTTGCAAGGGAGGACCCAGAGAGTGCAGGTGTGCACGGAACTAGCCAGAGACCTAAGTCTGAGGTTGCTGACAGAAGTCAGGAGAGCTCCATGTGGGAGCCTGAGCAGTGGTGCATCCGCTGCTGAAGAGAGCCAGGTGGCTCGGTATTTTGCAATGCTGCATGTTTAAGCCAGGAGGCTGAATATCCTTTTGTTTGTTGCTGGCAGTTCAAACCCCCTGCGAGGGAAACCATCTTTTGTTTTCATTTATGGAACTTTGTTTTCTTTTCTTCCTTTCTTTTAATAAAAGTGGGCCAACAAGCCCTTAAACGCATGACTGGCGTGGACTCTGCTCACTGGTATGCTCTACACGGACGCTAAAGAACCCCCAATATCACAAGTGGTTGTTGGATGCGGGCACAAGACGGTGGAATCCGGGTCCTTGCTACACAGTGAGTTCAAGTCAGGAACTATTGGCTGTGTGTGGAAGTGCAGCCAGGCAAAAGGCATTGCGTGTTGCAGGTGGTGTACCTGTGAATGAAAAGTAAATTTTTTTTTTTTCTGCTATGAACTGTTTGTGTGCATGAGACAGCACAATCTGTGTGTGCACTGTGCAGGTGAGGAAAGCTTGCATGAAGTGAAAAGCAACTTGCTTTAAAGAGACAGTGCTTAATTTTTTCTGGAGTGACTAAGTATGGGGCGATCAAAGCTCCTAAAAGAAGCAAGGTTTGCTGAAATGAGAGACAGAGCTCTGTGGCTGGAGGGGTTGTTACCACCCGACCGAGCCCCATACAGGCCTGATCAGAGTTTATCAAGGAGAAAAAGCGCTGGGGTTGTCCCTAGCAACACTGGTGCAATGAGTGCACAGGTAACTGCAAGTATGGAGAGTCCACCAGCATTTGAATCTGCAGTGGATTGGTGCAAGCGGCACCTGGCAGGAATAGACCAAGCTACAGTGAAAGACAAGCCAACCTTTGTTACAAAGAGAGAGCTGTCGGATATCCATACCTGGGAGAGGGGTTTTGTTTCCCCTGGCAACGCTGCTGTAGTTAAACCAGCAGTTGTTGGGAAAAATGTGAAAGTGACACAGCATGAGACAAGGTCCAGTGGAGAGAAGCCCATGTTATGTGTCAGAAGAGAGGCTGATCAAAGGCTGAGGCCGAGAGTGGTTGCCCATAGCAACGCAGAGGAAGCCAGTCGGGCTGTCTCTGTACCATGGGCTATGTCTAAGAAGGATCGTGGCAAGTGGCTTAAGGAGGAGCCGATACATCATGTTGGAGAGAGCCAGCAAAGTTCTGCTGGGAGAGTGCGGTCTCCCATGACGACAGGAGTGAAAGTTGTGCCTGAAAGGAGGAGCTGCAGTGGAGATTTGGCTCAGCGTCCCCACAGAGAGGCCTATGCATTCCGGCCAGCTGGGAATCGCCAGGAGAGAATCGCTTTGGAAAAAAATCGTCCATTACCATGCCTGGAATGTGGCCAGCTGGGGCATGGCGTGTTTTCTTGCCCTAGATTTTGGAATACAGCTGGATATAATGTTGCTGAGAAAAAAGTTTTGTCTGCAGGCCCATATTCCTGTAAAAATATGTTTGCAGTCACCCCTAGCAACAAGGAGTTTCCTGTTGTGCCTGCAGGGGGTGCTAAACAGTGGGGGATACCTGCTGTAGTTTCATCCCGTGGCCACCAGGTGGAGTTGCCCAGTAAAATTGCAGCAGAGGACTTGTTCATGAGACGCCGCACTCAAGTGAAGATGGTGACCCCTACTACTGCGGTGGGTAAGACTGACTTTAATGGAATGATGACTGGAAATGCTGAGTTTATGTGGAAAAAGACTTGTTATGAGACTGTCCATGATGATGTGAGAGTGACCCCAGTTAGTGGGGCCACTGAATGTATTCGTGAGGGGGACTTTTCCCTGTGCAGTACCCTGTACAGTGGGAAAGCAGGGGTTAAAGTCAAACCTGCATCTGTGTGTGCTTCTCAAGAGGGGCATAGTGATGTGTCTAATGTTTGCCAGTCTCAAGTTGGCAGTGGGCTAGGACAGCCTGCAAGAGGTACAAATACTATTAATGTTGATGATTATGGAAAATGTACTGCTGTTGGGAAAACCCCAGGTTCTTGCAAAGCAAACGTTGTGGTTAAAGATGGGCCGTTGCCCATAGCAACTGGTGGTAAGACAGCACAGTTGTCCCCAGACATCTCCAGGGAACTTCATGTATTGGAGCCGGAGGTTGCCCTGGACAACGGTGATGTCACTCTGGTGGAGCAGAGTGGAACTGCACCTTATAGTGGTGATGTCTTGGTGCAAGCTGCTAATACTAAATGTGTGCAGGTGAATAGTGGGTTAATGCAACCTGTAGAAAGTGCAAAGGTCGCTGAAGTTTGTGAAGCGCCATCCGAGCATGGTGGTGAATATGATGTATTGCAACCTGCTGTGTTAAAATACGTATTACCACAACCTGACCTGATTTACAATGACTTGTGTAATGAGTCTGCAGCTAAGCCGGTCTGTTCTTATGTGTCTCCTTGGGCAGATGGATCGGTGCTGAGGAGTACCGCTGAAGGGAGCGCACATACAGTAGATTGGAATAGTTGGGGTAAAAATCTAATCTCCCTGATAGATAAGGCTTTTATGCACACAAATAAGGTGGAAGCGGTTTCTGCTGTAGGGACTGCAGAACAGCTTGTACCTGAGGGTGCGGTAGCTGCTGCAGGGGTTAACCCTTGTGGGAAAGATGGACCCAATAAGGGCGAGCGCACAGCAGAGACCTTGCCTGTGACCCACAAAAGTGATGTCGGCATGGAGTGTCCAAGTGACATTGTCACTAGTAATAATCTGGATCAGTTCATTGATGCTGAGCCTGAAAATTTGCATATGAGTCTAACACCTGGCAGCGCTCTGGGTGAGCACCAGGCTGTGTTTACCTCCAGCTGGGAGGAGGTTCCGTTAACCGTTGCAACTTTTCAAGTCTCAGCAAGTGAGTCTCTCTGCATCCCCAGTGTCATGAAAGTCCCCAGGAAGGACTTAGGTCTGGGATCAAGGGTCTGGGCTGTAACTAAAGCATTAAAAGAGATGCTTGAACTTTGGGATGTACAGCCAATCCATACTAGTGTGTCTCCTCCACAGTCTGATGGTCTGGTACTGCGGAGTACCACTAGGGGGAGCACTAAATGGCAGGCTGTACAGAACAAAGAACAGGACAGGAATGGTTTATTCCTGAACTTGCTAGTTTTGTTAAAAGTTGCCACTGTGTATGCTTCTGGATTACGTCCCGAAGGTATAATATATGAGAGAGACTTTGGGAAAATGAAAAATGAGCCCAAAATGTCTGTGGTTTCACCCCCCAACAGCCAGGTGGAAAGCATTTCTGCTGCTATGGTTCAGGGTGGTGCTGATCAGTTTTCGGTGACGGTGAAGGGCGTGTATACAGCACCAGTGGACAAACCACATGAGATGGAAGGGCCGAGCATGGACCAGAAAACAGCAGAAATCCTGACCGGGACTCAGACAGAGGTGGTTAGTGAGACTGGGGTCACCAGTCCAATAATAGATTTATGTGACAAACCTGACAACGTCCCTGAGACAGGAAAATGGGTAAAAAGTACAGTAAGGTTGGTATGCGGATCAGACGAGAGCTCGCCTGTTCCGGTTTTGGATAGAAATCCAGGTGGTATTAAAAAGGATCAGGTGGTAGGACAGCTGCCTGCTGAGTGGGTGACACCATGGGAGGTGGCATCTTGTGAGGTTCTCGTGGGTGATTGCCAACCTCCGGTGTGTGTGCCCTCTGCAGACACTGCCCTAACAAATGCTGAGAGAGGTGTTGGGAAACCTGGGAACCTGAAGCGTGGAGGCAGAAGGGTTGGTAGAAAGACCAGGGGTAACCCATTAAAATTTCAGGAGAGGAAGTGCTTATGGAAATGCACTCGGAAGAAAAGTTGGGAAGATCATAGCAGAGTGACAGTGAGGATTAGAGGGAGACACCAAAGGAGGCATTGGGTAGAGTTCCCCTTTAGGAGAAGTGAGGTTGGACAGGATTGGACTCCTGTAAATGGTAGCTGGCACAGAGGTGCCAAAATAAACTTGTGTGTTCCGCCCTCTGGGTCGAAACAAGGGGGGGGGGATATGTGGTGGTGTGGTACCCCACCAGCAAAATGATGCAGGGTTCTCAACCAGGCGGGTTGAGGGGCTCCAGGGTGTTTGTTTATTTGGGAGGAAACTGGCTTTTCAGTTTCCTCCATGTTTATTAAAATCCACTTTGGGACCTGGAGCCCGGGGATTTCTTAGAGATCCGGGTGGGATGAAATCCCCAATCCTGGATCCGGGTTTTGGGATACCCCAGCACACTGACTGGTCAGGTGTGTGCTGGGCTATTTGTAGACACCTGACCATGATTCTGGGCTCCACCCTCCCGAGGAGTCCAGGCTTGCAAGGGAGGACCCAGAGAGTGCAGGTGTGCACGGAACTAGCCAGAGACCTAAGTCTGAGGTTGCTGACAGAAGTCAGGAGAGCTCCATGTGGGAGCCTGAGCAGTGGTGCATCCGCTGCTGAAGAGAGCCAGGTGGCTCGGTATTTTGCAATGCTGCATGTTTAAGCCAGGAGGCTGAATATCCTTTTGTTTGTTGCTGGCAGTTCAAACCCCCTGCGAGGGAAACCATCTTTTGTTTTCATTTATGGAACTTTGTTTTCTTTTCTTCCTTTCTTTTAATAAAAGTGGGCCAACAAGCCCTTAAACGCATGACTGGCGTGGACTCTGCTCACTGGTATGCTCTACACGGACGCTAAAGAACCCCCAATATCACAATATATATATATATATATATATATATATATATATGTATGTATAAATACTGACTGTGTATATATAGGAAGGCCAGCATGGTGGCCTGCAATTATGGGAGGAGCCCGGAGGGTATACATACCAGACCTCTCCACGCGGCTGGTGTCGGTTCTAGCGCGCCGTAATACACGTCACCAGGCCGACAAACAACTCAGTACACGTTCCTGAGTTGTCCTACGTTCCCCGTTTCCAGATTACTGATTTGATTCCCGATCGCACCCCCAGTTCGTTCCGCTTCAGCGTTGCAGGTAGGATTTATGCTTTTTCGTCGTTACATCGAAACCCCTGTTTTTTCCCACTGAGTCATTTCGACCACCATGCCATTTTTCGTTTGTTTCCTACCACACCATTCACCCCACTATCTCTGGTTGTTACGCACCGCTACCCAGTGCAAGCACCCCCTCACTCACACACACACCGCAGCCCCCCCCCCCCCCAACCCACCAGAGCATCTGTCACTGTCCCCCCCACACACTTCTTGTAGTCACCGCAAGCCCGTGTAAATGGGCCCCCACACCTTGCAAACCTCAGCAAGACAGTCCACTCCTTGCCTTTCACGGCAACCCAGCCAATGTGAGGCACAGCCGCCCCCCGCACACCTTGCTTCACCGCAGGTTTGGGCCCGGCTCCCACATCCACCCTCCCCTACACCTCTGCAATCGTTGCAGCTCGACCTCCATTGGCCTCGCAGCCACAACTTCCCCAGTAGCAAACTCAGCTACTCACGCCTTTCTCTATCCCTTTTCACCTTTTCCTTAGGTCAGTAAGTCGTCCCTGGTCTCCTATACAACAGGATCGGACCACCCCTTTCTCTTTCCAGGTAATTTTGAGGGCTTGCATCTCTTCACCAGGGGGTCAACTACGGCCCCAAATCAGCTCTTGCAACCCATCTCTCACAAATAATTTCATGTCACCCCACCATAGGCACCAGGTCTCCCAGGTTTTGACCCCAACAGAGACTCTATCACTAGGGCAGCAAGCAGGTGCGTAGGTTGTTGTTTCAGTTTTCCATTCTCTTCACACACCTTTTCACTACATATCCCTGTCACACATACTTATTTGGCTCAGCACCCAGGCGTTAGTAACTGTCACATACTTCTATGCATGTCACTCTGTTTTCGAAGCACAAGTCTTCACTACGCAGACAAGGTCACCTAGTCTCATGACTTGCTGGCAGTGCAAGTATTAGCTGACCGAACCCACGTCAAACTACTACAGACCGAAACATCCCTACTTAGCAACCAACCAGCAGCCACTCTCCCCAGTACCGCCCTGGTGGGGCTCTGGTTGAACTAGTCCGTGCCGAGCACAGACGGACACCCGAGCATCGGTTACCTGGTCAGTCACCTCCTGGCTTACCTCGGTTGTCACGCATTCTCTGAGTTCCACAGGCCAAAGAAACAAACTCACCCAGCGCTCACGCGCATCCCCGATTGCTACCATACCGTCGAACGGTATCCTGCTTCGTTCACACATCTCCCCTCCCCATCCAAGCAGAACACCATAGTTTTGATTAAAATCTCCAGGCGTTAGTAACTGTCACATACTTCTATGCATGTCACTCTTTTTTCGAAGCACAAGCCTTCACTACGCAGACAAGGTCACCTAATCTCATGACTTGCTGGCAGTGCAAGTATTAGCTGACCGAACCTACGTCAAATTGCTACAGATCGAAACATTCCTACTTAGCAAACCAATCAGTAGCCACTCCCCCCAGTGCCGCCCTGGGGGGGCTCTGGTTAACCAGTCCGTGCCGAGCACAGACGGACACCGAGCATCGGTTACCTGGTCAGTCACCTCCTGGCTTACCTCGGTTGTCACGCATTCTTTGAGTTCCACAGGCCAAAGAAACAAACTCACCCAGCGCTCACGCGCATCCCCGATTCTTACCATACCGTCGAACGGTATCCTGCTTCGTTCACACATCTCCCCTTCCCATCCACGCAGAACACCATAGTTTTGATAAAATCTCCAGGCGTTAGTAACTGTCACATACTTCTATGCATGTCACTCTATTTTTCGAAGCACAAGCCTTCACTACGCAGACAAGGTCACCTAATCTCATGACTTGCTGGCAGTGCAAGTATTAGCTGACCGAACCCACGTCAAATTACTACAGATCGAAACATTCCTACTTAGCAAACCAATCAGTAGCCACTCCCCCCAGTGCCGCCCTGGGGGGGCTCTGGTTAACCAGTCCGTGCCGAGCACAGACGGACACCCGAGCATCAGCCACCCGGCCAGTCACCTCCTGGCTCACCTCGGGTGTCACGCATCCTCCGAGTTTACATATAGGCCCATGGAACATCCCACTCAGCGCACGCGCGCAACCCGTTTGTCCCCATGCCCGTCACACAGGTATCCCGCCCTGCCCCCCTCCCCCCTTCATATTTCCGCAATCTACAAACACAGATATATCCTCTCCTGCCCTTCAAACTCAAAAAAAAAAAAAAAAAAAGTAAACGAGAGAAACATGCATCCCCCCCTCCCTCCCCCCCCCTCTTTTATTCTAGCAGACGCCATGTCTCTGGCCGGCAGCGACGATCTCACCCCCGCCCCATCACCTCCCGAAGCGGGCCCGGCAGACAACTTCTCACAAGCCTTCAGAGTTTGGACCATCCCCAGACTCTCAGCCGAGCTGAGGCGCAGGAACATCCCCTACCCCATCACGGCCAGGAAAGCTGAACTGTTCAGACTACTGTTCCCAAGCCCATCCCCACCAAACCCACCAGACACTCAGGCATCACTACAATCAATTGCCTCGGCAGTGTCCCAGCTACACACGCTGGTCTCCTCCCTATCAACTACCATCTCTGACGTCCAGGCCAGAGTGGGGACCTTGGAGCTCCAGCAAGTTACCCCCACTCCACCAGCTGTCGCCCCCACCACCCCCGCATCATGCATTACAGGAACCCGGAGCCGATCCGACCATGTCCGCTATCCCTCACTGGTCTCAACTAACCCTAGTCTGAGTCACCACCTTCACGGCGCCACCAGTCTCATAAACCTCTCATTGTCACACAACACGCTGAAAGCCTACCAAGCTGCTTGGAGGACGTACCTACGGTTTCTGGACACAAGCCACGGGGGGTCACCAGGGGACCTCCACCATATCCTAGCCTTCATTTCTCACTGCTACACTCGGCTGGCGTTATCACACAATACCATCAAACTTTATCTAGCCGGTATCCAGCATTTCATTTCCTTACAAGACCCTTCTAAACCATCTTTGTTCGCTTCCCACGCAGTCAAGGCAATCCTGCGCGGCATCCTCAAAAAACAGCCGCAGGTCAATACCAAACGCCTCCCAGTAACCGGTGCCATTTTCCGGGATTTATCGATCATGCTCTCGCGTTCCCCTTTTGGCCTTTTTCCCAGCCTGGTCATCCAGGCAGCCATGTACCTGGCCTTCTACGGCTTCTTACGGCCCAGCGAGTTTTCAGTTACCGGCCCTAGCTGCAAGACGCTACGCAGGCGGCACCTCGTACGCCATCAGACCTTTTTCATCCTGCACCTCGAGGCATCCAAAACGCAGCAGACTGGCCCAGGCATCGACATCAAACTGTTCGAAACTCTCAACGCCTGGTGCCCCGTGGCAGTTCTAGATCAGCTACTAGCACACCTACCTGATCCCTCACCTGACAGCCCGTTGTTACCATTTCCGGTCAGACCCCTTAGCAGCAATCAATTCGTCACGCACGTCAGGATCCTCCTCCGCAACTTAGGTCTTGACCCAGCGAAATTCTCAGGTCACTCCTTTCGCATCGGAGCAGCCTCCGCGGCCTCCCGCAATGGAGTCCCCGATCACGTGATCAGGATGATGGGACGGTGGAAGTCCACCTGTTTTGCCCGTTACATTCCCGATCCCCAGACCGAAATGTCCCGGGCCTTCAGTAACCTTGCCTTGTAGCATTTGCCTTTACCAAACAAATAAACCATTACCTCCCTAAAAACAAGCCTTTGCGCCCTTTTCTTAACTACTCTCCTAGCAGAAAGGGCCTCACGGCCCAGCTCACCAGGGCTTACCTTACGGTAGACCAGGGCACACTTCAGGTCTAGTTTGTTGTCTGTCTTGTGGCGTGTTTATGTTTGCTCCTTCACATCGTTATGGACCGAGGGCTCCGACCATAAATAGGAAGGCCAGCATGGTGGCCTGCAATTATGGGAGGAGCCCGGAGGGTATACATACCAGACCTCTCCACGCGGCTGGTGTCGGTTCTAGCGCGCCGTACCCGCCCACCCATTCCCTTTCTCAGAACACTCTGATATGTTTCTCTACAGAAACAGCCATTACTTCTCAGGTAAGCGCCCTTTTCTTAACTACTCTCCTAGCAGAAAGGGCCTCACGGCCCAGCTCACCAGGGCTTACCTTACGGTAGACCAGGGCACACTTCAGGTCTAGTTTGTTGTCTGTCTTGTGGCGTGTTTATGTTTGCTCCTTCACATCGTTATGGACCGAGGGCTCCGACCATATATATATATATATCAAATACACTGCCACTAACTGAATAACCTGCCTGCTTAATCTAAATCAAGTTATGTCTCCATCCACATCAACAACACTACACAGGACCGCTGTGTAGGCAGCCTTACATAGTGTAGGGCGTGTACTTAGTCCCCCTGAGCCATGATTGGCCAAAGGCACCCTGCCTTTGGCCAATTATGGCTCTCTTAGCAGCGGGCGCTGGGATTGACCAAAGCATGCAGGTCAGGTGCATGCTTTATCCAAACATCATTTTTCGCGGCGATCGTATTTCCCCGCAAATGCTCCATAATGTTTGCTCTTCGGTGAACGGGCGAACACCCGATGTTAGACCCGAACATCAAGCTCTTTCCTAGTCTGAAGCATTAATGCATGTAGGGGGATGTGAGACTTTTAATTGTGATGAGGATCATCTGATGTAACACGATCCCGATGCTTCCTTTGTCTCACGATCCACCATCTGGACAATCGCATACTAGTACTGACTATCATCTACTCAGACCTGTTTATTGTCTTATCTGGTTCATTGATCTGTTTTTGTTTTGATGTCAAAATTTTATACATAAATAAAGATGACTTAAACATACCACTTTACTTTAAATGCTTAATGCCTGAAGCCCTGTTCAAAGTAAGAAATGTGGACCAGCTATAACAGAAGCGAAGTGATTTTGTGGGCGCTCTTACTGCATACATACTATTGGTGATGTTCATTTGCCAGGAATGGTTAGTTGGTGTATGTATGCTCTGTATGTCCTGTATTGTTTTCCTATAACTGTAAGTAGTTTGTATGTGTAACATTCTTGTATACTAAAAGAAAATGAATATAAAAAAATAAATGAAAACGCTTTCCGGTTATCGGCATTCCTTTCCTCACTCGCTGTCACAGCATGAGGAGAGGAGAGTCGGTAACCGGCAATTGTGACAGGGACATCTACACTGATTATCAGTCCAGCCCCAACAGTGCCAATCAGTGCCTCCTCATCAGTGCTGCCTAAGTAGTGCCTATCAGTGTAGCCTCAGCAGTGCCCATTGGTGCCTCCTCATCAGTACTGCCTAAGCAGTGCCCATCAGTGCAGCCTCAGCAGTGCCCATTAGTGCTGCCTAGCAGTGCCTATCAGTTCTGCCTCAGCAGTGCCCATCAGTGCAGCCCCAACAGTGCCAAACAGTGCCTCCTCATCAGTGCTGCTTAGCAGTGCCCATCAGTGCAGCCCAACAGTGCCAATCAGTGCCTCCTCATCTGTCCTGCCTAGTATTGCCCATCAGTGACTATCAGTGCTGCCTAAGCAGTGCCCATCAGTGCAACCCAACAGTGCCAGTCAGTGCCTCCTCATCAGTGCTGCCTAAGCAGTGCCTATCAGTGCAGTCTCAGCAGTGCCTCCTCATTAGTGCTGCCTAACAGTGCCTATCAGTGCTGCCTAAGCAATGCCTCATCAGTGCTGCCTGAGCAGTGCCCATCAGTGCAGCCTAAGCAGTGCTAATCAGTGCCTCCTCATCAGTGCAGCCTAAGTAGTGGCTATCAGTGTAGTCCAACAGTTCTGTCTAGCAGTGGTTATCAGTGCTGCTTATCAGGGCTGCCTATCAGTGCAGCCCAACAGTACCACCTGCTCAGTTCTGCCTAGCAGTGTAGCCCATCAGTGCCTTCTCATCAGTCCTGCCTTATATTTGCTTCATCAGTGCTGCTTATCAGTGCCCATCAGGGCTGCTTATCAGTGAAGCCTCATCAGTGCCCAACAGTGCCTCCTCATGAGTCCTGCCTTATAATTGCCTATCAGTGCAGCCTAAGCAGTGCCCATCAGTGCAGCCCAACAGTGCCTCCTCATTAGTGCTGTCTAGCAGTGGCTATCAGGGCTGCCTATCAGTGCCGCCCAACAGTGCCACCTGCTCAGTGCTGCCTAGCAGTGTCCATCAGGGGTGCCCATCAGTGTAGCCCAACAGTGCCACCTCATCAGTGGCGCATATCCGTGCCTCCTCATTAGTGCACATCAGTAAATGAGAAAAATGACTTATTTGAAAACAGAAAATCAGACAACGTTTTCTTTTTTCAAAATGTTTGCTCTTTTTTTCATTGGTGATTAAATACCACCAAAAGAAAGCCCTATCTGTCTAAAAAAAATGATAAACATGTCATATGTGTACAGTGTTACATGACTGCGTAATTGTCATTCAAAGTGTGAGAGCGCTGAAAGCTGAGAATTGGTCTGGGGGAGGAGGGGGGTGGGGGGTGTCCGGTATGGAAGGGGTTAAGGGTTTTTGGTAGCCGCGGTTGATATTTCGTTGATAAAGATGACTACATTGTTTCATTGAAGATTGATCTGGGGTTCTCGGAAGCCGTTGTGTATTTGGTGATTGGCTCCTCTGAGGATTGCAGGATATAGGAGGGCAGCACCTTCCCCGGGGGTCAGTTGTGAGATACAAACGTTTGGCGGGACGGTGATCTGGTTTTGTAGGACGGATATTTCTCTTCTATTATATCATTGATAATGGATCCCTTTCTATCCCGGCCTCGTTGTGTCTGGCTGAGCCCCTCTCCTGTTGTGCCCCCCCCCCCCCCTCATACCAGGCCCCCCCTCCTGCTGTGCCCCCCTCCTGCTGTGCCCGCGATGTCTCCTGTCCCAGGAATGTGTGATTGATGTCATGGGTGGGGGGTGGGGGGATCAGCCTGGGGGGAGAGGGGCTCATTACAGAGCGGGGACCATGTGGGAGCAGCCGCCTGTGTCCTGTGTGGGTGATAAAGTCCTATTGTCCCATCTGCTCCCCACCCCTGACCCGGGACCCCCATACACAAAGGACCCCGCTATGGTCTGCTTACAGGAAAAATTTGTCTCTTCTACGGAGACTCCAAATACAATATTCGGATGTCGCAGAGTTCAGATCCAATACGTCACGTCTATCAGAACTTGTCTATGTTCTAAACCCATTTCCCGGGACATGTATGAAGGAAAGGGGGGTCACCACAGTGATATGACTGAAGGCAGAACCCGAGAGGACACCCAGAGGGCGCCACTGAGCCTTCCACCAACCAGCCAGCCAATGGTTCATTCCTATTGGATTTTTTATTTATTTATTACAGGATTTATATATAGCGCCAACAGTTTACGCAGCGCTTTACAATATTAAAAGGGAGACAATACAGTTATAATACAATAAAATACAAGAGGATTAAGGGGGCCCTGCTCAGAAGAGCTTACAATCTAATAGGGTGGGGGAGGTGATACAAAAGGTTGTAACTGTGGGGAATGAGCTGATGGAAGTGGTAAAAGATTAGTTGGAGACATGATAGGCTTCCCTGAAGAGATGAGTTTTCAGGGATCGCCTGAAGGTAGCTAGAGTAGGGGATAGCCGGACAGGTTGAGGTAGCGAGTTCCAGAGGATGGGAGAGGCTCTGGAGAAATCCTGGAGATGAGCATGGGAGGAGGAGACGAGAGAGCTTGACAGGAGGAGATCTTGAGAGGACGGTTTGGGATATGTTTGGAGACAAGATTGGTGATGTCGCTCGGGGCAGAGCTGTGGATGGCTTTGTAAGTTGTGGTTAGTATTTTGAATTTAATTCGCTGGGCGATTGGGAGCCAGTGTAGGGATTGGAGGAGAGGGTTGGCAGACACTGAACGGTTGGTAAGGTGGATAAGTCTTGCAGCAGCATTCATGATAGACTGAAGAGGGTAGAGCCTATGGAGAGGCAGGCCAATGAGGAGGGAGTTGCAATAGTCAAGGCGAGAGATAACGAGGGAGTGAATGAGGAGCTCGGGGGTGTCATTTGTTAAAAAGGGGCGAATTTTAGAGATGTTACGGAGGTGAAGTCTACAAACTTTTGACAGCGATTGGACTTGAGGCTGAAATGACAAGTCCGAGTCTAGGATTACACCGAGTACCCTGGCGTGAGGGGAGGGACTGATGGTTGCATTGTTGATTTTGATGGAAAAGTCATGGAGGGGGGCACGGGCGGGGGGGAATATTAATAGCTCAGTTTTAGAGAGATTTAATCAGGCTGGACTATTCTTTATAAAGGTTTCTTTTTTTAATTTTTCGGGACCAATGGCAACTTTAATATTTATTTATTAGTTTATAATTGTCTATTGGCTGAACGCCAAGGACGGGACTTTCCTCAATGTAACAAAGTACAGAAAATACTTTTCACTTTTTCTTTTGTAATTCCTTTATTTATATGAAGTAGAAATGTGCAGAATGAAAAAACGGTTTTAATTCCTTATTGAACTCATTTCGTTTAGTTCAATTAGTTTTGTTTCTTTTATTCGTTTTTGACTTCCATTCAAATTTGTTGAATTGAATTAAATTAAATCGAGTCAAAAAATATTGAATCGGCATTCAAATTCGAATCTCTTTATTTCGGAGAAATTTTGTTTCCTTATTTCGAAAGGATTTGTTTACATTTGTATTACTAATCAGGTTCATTTCAAATATGTGAAGCGTTCAATATTATAAATATCTGAATTCAACATTTTGCTGTGTACAATACTGTGCAAAAGTTTTAGGCACGTGTGAAGAAATAATGTGATGTGCAAATGCTTTCAAATATCCAATCACCGGCCACTTTATTAGGTCCCCATTGCTAGTAGATAGAGCTTGATATAAAGAGCTACTGTATATAGAGGAATCAGGACCTCCTTACTCCCGCTGGTGATCCCTCTAGTGATATAAAAGATCTATATAGAGGAATCAGGACCTCCTTCCTCCTGCTGGTGATCCCTCTAGTGATATAAAGATCTATATAGAGGAATCAGGACCTCCTTCCTCCTGCTGGTGACCCCTCTAGTGATATAAAGATCTATATAGAGGAATCAGGACCTCCTTCCTCCTGCTGGTGACCCCTCTAGTGATATAAAGATCTATATAGAGGAATCAGGACCTCCTTCCTCCTGCTGGTGATCCCTCTAGTGATATAAAGATCTATATAGAGGAATCAGGACCTCCTGCTGGTGACCCCTCTAGTGATATAAAGATCTATATAGAGGAATCAGGACCTCCTTCCTCCCGCTGGTGATCTCTCTAGTGATATAAAGATCTATATAGAGGAATCAGGACCTCCTTCCTCCTGCTGGTGATCCCTCTAGTGATATAAAGATCCATATAGAGGAATCAGGACCTCCTGCTGGTGACCCCTCTAGTGATATAAAGATCTATATAGAGGAATCAGGACCTCCTTCCTCCTCCCGGTGACCCCTCTAGTGATATAAAGATCTATATAGAGGAATCAGGACCTCCTTCCTCTGCTGGTGACCCCTCTAGTGATATAAAGATCTATATAGAGGAATCAGGACCTCCTTCCTCCTGCCGGCGATCCCTCTAGTGATATAAAGATCTATATAGAGGAATCAGGACCTCCTTCCTTCCTCCCTCTGGTGACCCCTCTAGTGATATAAAGATCTATATAGAGGAATCAGGACCTCCTTCCTCCCGCTGGTGATCCCTCTAGTGATATAAAGATCTATATAGAGGAATCAGGACCTCCTTCCTCCTGCTGGTGACCCCTCTAGTGATATAAAGATCTATATAGAGGAATCAGGACCTCCTTCCTCCTGCCGGCGATCCCTCTAGTGATATAAAGATCTATATAGAGGAATCAGGACTTCCTTCCTCCTGCTGGTGACCCCTCTAGTGATATAAAGATCTATATAGAGGAATCAGGACCTCCTTCCTCCTGCTGGTGATCCCTCTAGTGATATAAAGATCTCTATAGTGGAATCAGGACCTCCTTCCTCTCTCTGGTGACCCCTCTAGTGATATAGAGATCTATATAGAGGAATCAGGACCTCCTTCCTCTCTCTGGTGACCCCTCTAGTGATATAAAGATCTATATAGAGGAATCAGGACCTCCTTCCTCCTGCTGGTGACCCCTCTAGTGATATAAAGATCTATATAGAGGAATCAGGACCTCCTTCCTCCTGCTGGTGACCCCTCTAGTGATATAAAGATCTATATAGAGGAATCAGGACCTCCTTCCTCCTGCCGGCGATCCCTCTAGTGATATAAAGATCTATATAGAGGAATCAGGACCTCCTGCTGGTGATCCCTCTAGTGATATAAAGATCTATATAGAGGAATCAGGACCTCCTTCCTCCTGCTGGTGATATAAAGATCTATATAGAGCAATCAGGACCTCCTTCCTCCTGCTGGTGACCCCTCTAGTGATATAAAGATCTATATAGAGGAATCAGGACCTCCTTCCTCCTGCTGGTGATATAAAGATCTATATAGAGGAATCAGGACCTCCTTCCTCCCGCTGGTGATCCCTCTAGTGATATAAAGATCTATATAGAGGAATCAGGACCTCCTTCCTCCTGCTGGTGATCCCTCTAGTGATATAAAGATCTATATAGAGGAATCAGGACCTCCTTCCTCCTGCTGGTGACCCCTCTAGTGATAATAAAGATCTATATAGAGGAATCAGGACCTCCTTCCTCCTGCCGGCGATCCCTCTAGTGATATAAAGATCTATATAGAGGAATCAGGACCTCCTTCCTCCTGCTGGTGATCCCTCTAGAGATATAAAGATCTATATAGAGGAATCAGGACCTCCTTCCTCCTGCTGGTGATCCTCTAGTGATATAAAGATCTATATAGAGGAATCAGGACCTCCTTCCTCCTGCTGGTGACCTCTCTAGTGATATAAAGATCTATATAGAGGAATCAGGACCTCCTTCCTCCTGCTGGTGACCCCTCTACAACTCCATATTATCAGTCATGGTTCTGGAGTGGGATGACCAGTAAGCTCATATAGATATAATGTTAAGATGTCCACCAGCTTTAGGACATAAATTGTATGGCTATGAGGGGGAGGGGCCTCCTCCCATATGAATGGCCATGTTCTGGAATGGGATGTCCAATAAGCTCATATGTGTGATGGCCAGGGGGGTCTCTTAATCATGTAGTGTATATGATAGACAGATCGGATATTAGGTAATTATATGGAAGACCGATAGATATGGAAATTGGTGTTGGAATTGTAGCGCACAGGTTTTTACCTCGGGAACCTCAGATCACTCATTTTTGGGAAGAACATATCATTGTTTTATACTTGCAACACCAGAAAATGTATTCATTTCACCCAAAAAATAGTCGATTATCGTGAACCGGTCATACACAAGCCAATTTTCTGGCGATTTCACCGACTTTCAGACACAAAAGAAGCTGCTGGTGTTCCCTTATCTTCATCTCTTTGGCCATTTTGGCTGAAGGAGGCCATAGTCTGTCTTTAAGGATCAGTTCCAGATTAACGGTTGAAAGATGGCATAGTGTAGCTTCCAGAGTTGGTGCTGGATTTGGGGCACAAGCTATAGCTGGGATTCCAGTATTGGTGATTCAAGATTGAAGGAGGCCACAGCCAGTCTTTAGGAATTGGTTATAGATGATTCAGGGCTGTAGGATGCCATAGCCTGTCTTTAAACATGAGATCTAGATTCAGGAGTAGGGATGGGCCCGGTGTTCGATTCGAACCCATGTTCGAATCGAACATCGGGCGTTCGCTCGCTCGGCGAGCCCAGAACTATTTGGGCCGCTCGCATCAAATTCGTGTGATGCGAGCGGCCCGCAATGCATTGCGCTAGTCGCAGTGCAATGCTGGCTGATGATTGGCCAAGCATGCACGGTGACCCCGCATGCTTGGCCAAATCACAGCGCCGGCAGCGAGGAGAGCCATAATTGGCTACAGGCAGGAAGCCTGTAGCCAATTATAGCTCAGGGGCTTTAGTACACGCCCCACGGTATAAGAGGCCGCCGCAGCGGCGGCCTCGCATATTATGTTTCAGCCACAGTGTCAGCGTGTCAGTGTGCTGCTGACTGCTGACAAGATATGCTCTATTTCTGGGGATATGTGTGTGCGTGCTGTTAGAACAGCATTGCAGTATCACATCTGGGGGGTGTCTATAGGTAGCCTGTGAAGGAGGGCAGGTTTCCTGTGCTTAGAACTTTCCCTGCAAAAAGTGTAATTTTTGCAGGAAAAAAGCTATTTAAAAGCACTCGCGGGCCGCGGCTAATGAATTGATGGCTCCTGTAACACAGAGAACTGTCATTCATTAAAAAAAAAAGCGTGGGGGTCCCCCCAAATTCAATAACCAGGCCCTTGAGGTCTGGGATGGATTTTAAGGGGAACCCTAGCCAAAAAAAATGGCGTGGGGTCCCCCTCAAAATCCATACCAGACCCTTATCCGAGCCACGCAACCTGGCAGGCCGCAGGAAAAGAGGGGGACGAGAGCGTCCCCCCCTCCCGCCTGAACCGTACCAGGCCACATGCCCTCAACATTGGGAGGATGCTTTGGGGTCCACCCCAAAGCACCTTGTCCCCATGTTGATGAGGGCAAGGGCCTATTCCCCACAACCCTGGCCATTGGTTGTGGGGGTCTGCGGGCAGGGGGCTTATCGGAATCTGGAGCCCCCTTTAACAAGGGGACCCCCAGATCCCGGCCCCCCCTGTGTGAAATGGTAAGGGGTACAAAAGTACCCCTACCATTTCACCAAAAAAGTGTCAAAAATGGTAAAAAAGACAGGAGACGGTCTTTGACAATTCCTTTATTAAAATCTTCTTTCTTCTTTCTTCATCCTTCGGTTTCTTCATCTTCTCCTTCCGTCATCTTCTTCCATCTTCTTCTTCCATTTTCTTCTTCCTCCGATCCGCTTCTTCTTGCGCTGGTCTTCTCGTCCTTCTCGTCCGGCATCTTCTTCCGTCGGCGTCGGCGTCGGTGTCTCTTCTTGGGCCGCTCCTCGCAATGGGAGGCTCCCGCTGTGTGAGGCTCCGCTCCGTCTGACAGGTCTTTTATAATGGAATTGTCAAAGACCGTCTCCTGTCATTTTTACCATTTTTGACACTTTTTTTGGTGAAATGGTACCATTTCACACGGGGGGGGGGGGCAGGTTCTGGGGGTCCCCTTGTTAAAGGGGGCTTCCAGATTCCGATAATCCCCCAGCCCGCAGACCCCCACAATCAATGGCCAGGGTTGTGGGGAAGAGGCCCTTGTCCTCATCAACATGGGGACAAGGTGCTTTGGGGGGGACCCCAAAGCACCCTCCCAATGTTGAGGGCATGTGGCCTGGTACGGTTCAGGTGGGAGGGGGGGCGCTTTCGTCCCCCCTCTTTTCCTGCGGCCTGCCAGGTTGCGTGCTCGGATAAGGGTCTGGGATGGATTTTGAGGGGGACCCCCCACGCCATTTTTTTTGGCTAGGGTTCCCCTTAAAATCCATCCCAGACCTCAAGGGTCTGGTATGGATTTTGAGGTGGACCCTACGCCATTTTTTTATTTTTTTTTGGCTGGGGTTCCCCTTAATATCCATCCCAGACCTGAAGGGCCTGGTTATTGAATTTGGGGGGACCCCCACGCATGTTTTTTTTTTTTCATTTTTTTTATTTTTTATCAATGACTTTTTTTTTATCAATGACTTTCAATGAATGACTGTTCTCTGTATTACGGGAGCCGTCAATTCACATTAGCCGCGAGTGATTTTTTAAATAGCTTTTTTACTTGCAAAAATGACACTTTTTGCAGAGACAGTTCTAAACACGGGGAAACATGCGCCCCTTCACATGCATACTATAGACACTCCCCAGGTACGAAATTTAAAGGAATATTACACTTTTATTGTTTCAATTTTAAGCATTATTAAAATCACTGCTGGGGCAGGAGCCGGGTCCCCAAACACTTTTTTATGACATTAACATGCATATTAGCCTTTAAAATTAGCACTTTTAATTTCGAGCGTTCGCATCCATTATAACTAATAGGGTTCTAAAGCTCGCACGGACTTTAGGATTCTGGTGCGAGCCGAACAGGGGGGTGTTCGGCTCATCCATATTCAGGAGGAGGCCCTAGTCTAGCTTCAGAGTTGGTGGTGGATTTTGGGTGTAGGGGGGGGGGGGGGGCTACATATAACCTGGATTGCAAAGTTGGTGCTGGATTGTGGGCTGGAGGAAGCCAGACCCGGTCTTAAAGAATTGGTTCTAGATTGGGGGGTTGGAGGAGGCCATGACCTGTATTCCAAGGCTGGTGCTAGATTAGGGTATTGAGGAGGCCATAGCCTGGCTTCCAGAGACAGTGCTGGATTTGGGGCTGAGGGAGGTCATAGCCTGGCTTCTAAAGGTGGTTCTAGATTTGGGGCTTGAGGGGGCCATTGTCTGGTTTTCAAAATTGGTTCTAGATTCAGGGCTGGAGGGGGCCATAGCCTGGCTTCCAGAATCAGTGCTTCATTTGGGGCTGCAGAAGGTCATAGCCTGGATTACAAAGTTGGTGCTGGATTTGGGGCTGGAGGAGGTCATAGCTTGATTTCAAGAACTGGTTCTAGATTCAGGGCTAGAGGAGGCCATAGCCTGATCTCCAGAGTTGGTTCTAGATTCAGGAGTGGAGAAGGTTATAGTCTGGCCTTAGGAACTGTCTCTAGATTCAGGGTCTGGATTTCTGAGTTGGTTCTAGATTCAAAGCTGGAGAAAACCAAAGTCTGTGTAGCACCCTGATGTTTAGGCATGGTTGCTCTTAAATTTATTTGTTAAGACATAGTTGCCTTGGCCAATTGCTAGGAGGTCAACTTGGAATTGCTGCACTTCTCTCTTCTGTCACTAGATGGCCGGGTATCTGGTGGCATTCGATAAGACAAGGGCACAGCAAGGACAGATTAGGAGTACATGGGGTATCTCAGCCGATGGGTAGGGGCTTTCTTGAGTCCCTTGGCCTATTTATTTGGGTGGAGTCAGGTGATCAGGGTTCGGTGCCACCTGGATGGCTGGCAGGGTGGACCCCTTGCTACCAGGGGCCACTGTGAGTAGCTGAAGCAAATACCAGAGCAGAATTCTCACCAACCGGGGACGGTGAAGAATTGGGAAACATCAGCAGGTGCCAAGCCAGGGACCCAACCAGCGGAGGTGACGCTTGCAGAGCAGTACTGTGTATCAAGCCAGGGACCCAACCAGTGGAGGTGACGCTTGCAGAGCAGTACTGTGTATGAAGCCAGGGGCCAAGCCGGCCAGAGGGGTGACGCTTAGGGTTGCCACCTGTACGGGATTGACCCGGACAGTCCGGGTTTTGACACTTATGCCCGGGTTTGCCTCCACCGGAAACCCGGACACACAGCATGCTTTCAGACCTAACTGTCACATAAATCTATTATGGGGATGTTAGCCAGTACCGGCTTCTGTGGCTGCACAGCACCTGTCTGTGCTCTCTGCCCTCTCTCTGCCTTCTCTCTCCCCCCAGACGCCTCAATCAGCTATGCATGCATTGGGGGAGGAAAACAGCAAACTCCGGCTCCGAGTGCACACTTCCTAGCTTGTCGCGGCTGCGGCTTCTCTCCCGGCCGCACACATAACCCCCCTGCTCTCCCTGTATCTACAACAGAGGAGGAGAAGCAGGGGGGCTACTTCAGCCTCGACTCGTGCCTGAAGCATCTCCCGAAGCCCGCGCTGGCAGCCTGACATGGGGTAAGGTACTTCTGTGGTGTAGACGAGTGCTGTGCACTAGACAGGGAGGAGGAGAAAGGTCGGGAACAGAGAGAGAGGGGCGCTCTGCACGGGGGGGGGGGGGGGGGGGGCAGAAAGCTTGGTACAGGGAAGTTATAAACTGGCCTGTAAATTAATGCACACCTACACTCTGTCTGTACATGAGCAACATGAGCAATCCTGAACCCTTCACTCTGCATGTAAGGCAATCCTGAACCCCGCACTCTGAACGTAACGCACTCCTGAACCCCACACTCTGAAGGTAACGCACTCCTGAACCCTGCACTCTGAACGTAACGCACTCCTGAACCCCACACTCTGAAGGTAACGCACTCCTGAACCCCGCACTCTGAACGTAACGCACTCCTGAACCCCGCACTCTGAACGTAACGCACTCCTGAACCCCGCACTCTGACGTAACGCACTCCTGAACCCCGCACTCTGAAGGTAACGCACTCCTGAACCCCGCACTCTGAAGGTAACGCACTCCTGAACCCCACACTCTGAAGGTAACGCACTCCTGAACCCCACACTCTGAAGGTAACGCACTCCTGAACCCCGCACTCTGAACGTAACGCACTCCTGAACCCCGCACTCTGAAAGTAATGCACTCCTGAACCCCACACTCTGAACGTAACGCACTCCTGAACCCCACACTCTGAAAGTAACGCACTCCTGAACCCCAAACTCTGTACATAATGCACTCTTGAACTTCGCACTTTATACATAACGCACTCCTGAATGTAACGCACTCTGTACATAATGCACTCCTGAACATAATGCACTCCTGAACATAAGGCACTCCTGAACATAAGGCACTCCTGAACATAAGGCACTCCTGAACATAAGGCACTCCTGAACATAATGCACTCCTGAATGTAACGCACTCCTGAATGTAACGCACTCCTGAACCTCGCAATCTGTACATAACGCACTCCTGAATGTAACGCACTCCTGGACCCCGCACGCTGAATACCGCTAAAATGTTCGGGTTTGGCTTGAAGAAAAGGTGGCAACCCTAGTGACGCTCGAGGAGTATCTGTGAGTGCCAAGCCAGGGACCCAGCAGGGATGTGGGGGTGACGCTCTGTGAGTGCCAAGCTAGGGACCCAGCAGAGTTGGTTCTAGATTTGTGGCTCCAGGAGACCTCAATGTCTCAGATCAGCAAACCTTCATCTCTGTGTAGTCTATCCCCATGTTATCTCTGGTCCTTTGTACTGCAGCTTGCTCTGATCCCCAGGACTGGGAGGCAGAGGATGGGTTTCACATGCTGATTAATATACCCAGCCCCTCCCCCCACCCAGCCTGTCAATCATCCTCACTATTTAGCTGTATTCATTCCAAATCCCGTTTCCTGAGCAGTGGGTTAATTTCCTGGCCCGAGGCTCCGGTCTGCGTCACTCCTGCGGTTTTGCTCTCTCTGGTTAGTGACTTTGGATTGTATTTTGAATACACTTGTTTGCTGCCCACCGATTTGGGGAATTGTTTGACCTTATTGGGCCATGTTTGATGTCCTATGAATCAATAATGACCCTCATGGACAAAGGAGGACTGGGGGTCTTTGCCCTGGGGGGGGGGGGGGACAAATACAGCCAGTTGGGCACCTCCTGGTAGGAACAGGTTACACTGGGTATTGTGGTGCCTCATTGATTGGTGGGCATGGGGCATGGTGGAAGGGGGACATGGTTTATTGTGACGCACCTTCACCTCTTTCAGTAGCGCCTTCCTTTGCGACTCTCGGTGTTCGATCACATGATGTCTCAGAGCTGCAAAGCAATTTGGTGCTGGAAGACTTGCAGCTGGTCAGTGCTGTGATCACAGGTCTGTACTGGGAGCAGGTCGGTATATAACACCCACCATGTACCACTGACTGTGGGGCCCACCCACGTCTGAATAGTAAAGTATCTCCACTCAGGGCCACCAGCCCAACAAATCTGTAGCACCCCTCTGACACCCCAAAGGCAGAATAGCACCTCCAGAGGCCAGGGGCGGGCTAGCATTTCACCCCAGGGCTGAGTCCAATGGGGGGACGGAGAAAGGACATTGGACTTCAGTCTCCACCCCCTACAGGCTGCCTGCATAAAATTACAGAAAGGGGCGGAGACAAGACCAGCCCTCCTGCACAAGGAGAGAAAGCAGCAGTGATTGGTCTTTATTACAGGAAGTCTCACAATGGATTACTGCACAGATCTGGTGCAGCATGTTGTCCCCTGTCTCTGGTGCAGCATGTTGCCCCCTGTCTCTGGTGCAGCATGTTGTCCCCTGTCTCTGGTGCAGCATGTTGCCCCCTGTCTCTGGTGCAGCATGTTGCCCCCTGTCTCTGGTGCAGCATGTTGTCCCCTGTCTCTGGTGCAGCATGTTGTCCCCGGTCTCTGGTGCAGCATGTTGTCCCCTGTCTCTGGTGCAGCATGTTGTCCCCTGTCTCTGGTGCAGCATGTTGTCCCCTGTCTCTGGTGCAGCATGTTGCCCCCTGTCTCTGGTGCAGCATGTTGCCCCCTGTCTCTGGTGCAGCATGTTGCCCCCTGTCTCTGGTGCAGCATGTTGTCCCCTGTCTCTGGTGCAGCATGTTGTCCCCTGTCTCTGGTGCAGCATGTTGCCCCCTGTCTCTGGTGCAGCATGTTGCCCCCTGTCTCTGGTGCAGCATGTTGTCCCCTGTCTCTGGTGCAGCATGTTGCCTCCTGTCTCTGGTGCAGCATGTTGCCTCCTGTCTCTGGTGCAGCATGTTGCCTCCTGTCTCTGGTGCAGCATGTTGTCCCCTGTCTCTGGTGTAGCATGTTGTCTCCTGTCTCTGGTGCAGCATGTTGTCCCCTGTCTCTGGTGTAGCATGTTGTCTCCTGTCTCTGGTGCAGCATGTTGTCTCCTGTCTCTGGTGCAGCATGTTGCCTCCTGTCTCTGGTGTAGCATGTTGTCCCGTTTCTGGAGCAGCATGTTGTCTCCTGTCTCTGGTGTAGCATGTTGTCTCCTGTCTCTGGTGCAGCATGTTGCCTCCTGTCTCTGGTGCAGCATGTTGTCTCCTGTCTCTGGTGCAGCATGTTGTCTCCTGTCTCTGGTGAAGCATGTTGTCCCCTGTCACTGGTGCAGCATGTTGTCCCCTGTCTCTGGTGCAGCAAGTTGTCCTCTGTCTCTGGTGCAGCATGTTGTCCCCTGTCACTGGTGCAGCATGTTGCCTCCTGTCTCTGGTGCAGCATGTTGTCCCCTGTCTCTGGTGCAGCATGTTGTCTCCTGTCTCTGGTGCAGCATGTTGTCCCCTGTCTCTGGTGCAGCATGTTGTCTCCTGTCTCTGGTGCAGCATGTTGTCCCCTGTCTCTGGTGAAGCATGTTGTCCCCTGTCACTGGTGCAGCATGTTGTCTCCTGTCACTGGTGCAGCATGTTGTCCCCTGTCTCTGGTGCAGCATGTTGTCTCCTGTCTCTGGTGCAGCATGTTGTCTCCTGTCTCTGGTGAAGCATGTTGTCCCCTGTCTCTGGTGCAGCATGTTGTCTCCTGTCTCTGGTGCAGCATGTTGTCCTCTGTCTCTGGTGCAGCATGTTGCCTCCTGTCTCTGGTGCAGCATGTTGCCTCCTGTCTCTGGTGCAGCATGTTGTCCCCTGTCTCTGGTGCAGCATGTTGTCTCCTGTCACTGGTGCAGCATGTTGTCCCCTGTCTCTGGTGCAGCATGTTGCCTCCTGTCTCTGGTGCAGCATGTTGTCTCCTGTCTCTGGTGCAGCATGTTGTCCCCTGTCTCTGGTGCAGCATGTTGTCCCCTGTCTCTGGTGCAGCATGTTGCCTCCTGTCTCTGGTGCAGCATGTTGCCTCCTGTCTCTGGTGCAGCATGTTGTCCTCTGTCTCTGGTGCAGCATGTTGTCTCCTGTCTCTGGTGCAGCATGTTGTCTCCTGTCTCTGTTGCAGCATGTTGCCCCCTGATTGGGGTGTTCCCCCCTTTCATCCCTCCGTTGTCGGCTCTGATTGTACTGCTGACATTGTTGGAATTCCCCCTCCCCCGTCACACACACAATAAAAGGGGCGGAGTCATTGATTGCTTCAATACTTTATTGGAGGTGCAATAAAAGGCCTATGATAAGTAGTACATTGTGCTTTCATACTGCTAACAGCTCCCCCTCAAACTGCGCAAAAATAGAAGACCGCCAGGTGAGCCCTCGGGGGGGCCGGAGGGCCGGAATCCAAAAATCCCTCAAGAAAGAAATCGCCGCAACCTCCAAACCGAACCGCCTGAAAAAAGAGCCGGCTGAGGGGCTATATACAGGAAGGCTGCGGGCGGCGTACAGTGTCCCCTCCTCCCTACAAAATCCCGGAATTCCCACATTTTTTATTCCATTTTTTTAAATTATTATTATTTTTTTTTAAATCAATGAAAGAAGTGCAGAAATACCTGAAGAATTGGCGGCCCCCTTCCTTGCCCGAGGCGCCACCGGAGCAAAGCGGGCCTTTTACCCCCCGCCCCCGCTGACCTGTGCGTCATTGTACCTGGATACCAGATGGGAGTGCCTTGGAGGAACCGTCCAATGAGATTGGTCCCCGGTGCTCCGCGCACGCTCAGGCCGGGAAGGAGTGCCGAGGTTTATTTCATAGTCTTATTGGTAATATTTGTGCTGCGTTCACATTTTTTTATTTATTTTTTATTCTTATTATTATCGTTCGATTAAACATTATCGCTATAGTAAGAGCAATACAAGTGCTAACTGTAAAAAGAGATGCGCATGGCTTTTCTGGAATACTATCAAACGCCCAAACTCTGCTCTCTTCTCCATAAAATTACCTTTTTTTTTATTTTTATTTTTTATTTTTTGTGAAAAATAAAAATGACTTGCAGTCACATCATCCCCATCCATCGGCTTCATCTTGATGCAAAGATCCGTCTGGCACTAAAAGCTCGAATCATTCCCATTAAAAATTCAGAAGTAAGTTCTATGTTCCTATGTCTAAGCTGAGCTACTATGCAGGCAATGCATTACATGGAAGAGAAGAAAAGAAGAGAAAAAAGATGGCCGCTTTCCTGGCGAGGTGGACGGCGAGAACCGCTCTGCCAGAGAAAGGGGAGCTCAGCACTGCATGTGTCCGGCCGGAGTCCCCGTACACGGGTGACTTCTAAGGAGACCCTCCAGGTCCGAGGAGCCATCGAATGCAAATATTCAGTAACAATAAGGTGGACATGATAACCATCAATCACCGAGCTACCAAACTGGGTCACTGCTTGGACATTCTGCACTAATATGTGTATTAAAGAGTCCACCCAAGAGTCAGTCCACCCAAGAGTCAACCCACCCAAGAGTCAGTCCACCCAAGAGCCAGTCCACCCAAGAGCCAGTCCACCCAAGAACCAGTCCACCCAAGAACCAGTCCACCCAAGATGGATATTGAAGAGTCATTCCACTCAAGAGTCAACCCACCCAAGATGTATATTAAAGAGTCAGTCCACCCAAAATGGATATTGAAGAGTCATTCCACCCAAGATGGATATTGAAGAGTCATTCCACCCAAGATGGATATTGAAGAGTCATTCCACCCAAGAGTCAGTCCACCCAAGAGTCAACCCACCCAAGATGGATATTAAAGAGTCATTCCACCCAAGAGTCAACCCACCCAAGATGGATATTGAAGAGTCATTCCACCCAAGAGTCAGTCCACCCAAGAGTCAACCCACCCAAGATGGATATTGAAGAGTCATTCCACTCAAGAGTCAACCCACCCAAGATGTATATTAAAGAGTCAGTCCACCCAAAATGGATATTGAAGAGTCATTCCACCCAAGATGGATATTGAAGAGTCATTCCACCCAAGAGTCAGTCCACCCAAGATGGATATTGAAGAGTCATTCCACCCAAGAGTCAGTCCACCCAAGAGTCAACCCACCCAAGATGGATATTAAAGAGTCATTCCACCCAACAGTCATTCCACCCAAGAGTCAACCCACCCAAGATGGATATTGAAGAGTCAACCCACCCAAGAGTCAACCCACCCAAGATGGATATTGAAGAGTCATTCCCCCCAAGAGTCAACCCACCCAAGATGGATATTAAAGAGTCAACCCACCCAAGAGTCAGTCCACCCAAGAGTCAACCCACCCAAGATGGATATTGAAGAGTCAACCCACCCAAGATGGATATTGAAGAGTCAGTCCACCCAAGAGTCAACCCACCCAAGATGGATATTAAAGAGTCATTCCACCCAAGAGTCAGTCCACCCAAGAGTCGGCCCACCCAAAATGGATATTGAAGAGTCAGTCCACCCAAGATGAATATTTAAGAGTCAGTCCACCCAAGAGTCAACCCACCCAAGATGGATATTAAAGAGTCAGTCCACCCAAGAGTCAGTCCACCCAAGAGTCGACACACCCAAAATGGATATTGAAGAGTCAATCAACCAGAGAGTCGGCCCAACTAAGAAAGGAATTGAAGATTCAGTCCACCCAAGAAGAATATTAAAGAGTCAGTCCACCCAGGAGTCAACCCATCCAAGATGGATATTGAAGAGTCAGTCCACCCAAGAGTCAACCCTCCCATGATGGATATTGAAGAGTCATTCCACCCAAAAGTCAGTCCACCCAAGAGTCGGCCCACCCAAAATGGATATTGAAGAGTCAGTCCACCCAAGATGAATATTTAAGAGTCAGTCCACCCAAGAAGGATATTAAAGAGTCAGTCCACCCAAGATGAATATTTAAGAGTCAGTCCACCCAAGAAGGATATTAAAGAGTCAGTCCACCCAAGATGGATATTAAAGAGTCAGTCCACCCAAGAGTCGGCACACCCAAAATGGATATTGAAGAGTCAGTCCAAGATGGATATTGAAGAGTCAATCAACCAGAGAGTCGGCCCAACTAAGAAAGGAATTGAAGATTCAGTCCACCCAAGATGGATATTAAAGAGTCAGTCCACCCAGGAGTCAACCCACCCAAGATGAATATTGACGAGTCGGCCCACTCAAGATGGATATTGAAGAGTCAGTCAACCCAAGAATCGGGCCAGCCAAGATGGATGTTTTAGTGTTTATTGGATGCTGGCTCTTGGGACTGGTTGTGAAGTCTCTATCTTGAGTTCTCCAATCTTCACACCTGCCCTTGGGGAAGGAGGGGGGTTTCTATCTCTTGGATTTTTAAAGCACAACTCAATAGAGGTCTATAGACTTTGGTAGAGGCCTATAGGGGTTCCCTCGCCACTTAAAATAAGGGTCCCAACACAATACTCACTTTCTCCTTGCTTCTATGGTGCATTCCTCATCCTTCTCCAATCCTGGCCACTGCACCTCTTCTGGGTTGCATGATGCCTAGCATCCTTCCCCCACCTTTGATGAGCCAAGGTTTTCAGACTTTCCCCCTTGGGGAGCATCATCCAATCATCTTGGATTTATGTAGGTGAATGATGCAGAAAATAGAGTCTGTCATTACATGGCACCATCCTCTGCATCATTAAAGACCACCCACTGTGGCCACAAGAAGAAGTCTGACTCTATGGAGGTTTATTTCAAATAGCTCTTCCCTCTCCACTTAAATAAAAAGGGTCCCAACACAGTACTCACCCCCATTCTCCAGCACCACAACCCTCATCCTCCTCTGGTCTTGGCTGCTGCTCCTCTTCTGGGTTGCATGATGACCAGCATCATTCCCTGCCTCTAGTGAGCCCAGGGTGTCAAAGACCCTTGGGGAGCGTCATCCAGTCATCAAAGATTCATAGATGAATGATGCAGAGGACAGTCCATGTCATTACATGGCACAGTATTGTTAAAGACCACCCACTGTTGTCACATAGAGAAGAGGGCCTTCAGAAGTCGCAAACAGCTCCATAAAAAATAAGTAGGGGGTTCTGGATGGGGACGGGCACTCTGGGGGGTCAGCCAGAGTCAACAAGAAAGAGCCAGGAACTATGGGGTGGCAGGGAGACCTGACTAGACCTCAGAGTTTTAAGAACCACAGTAATAGGTCCACCTACCCCCAAAACATCACACTGTCTGGGAATAAGAAGTCCACAGAGACTTTTACCCTCCCTCAGACCTCTACCAAATTGTCTTTGGAAACCAAGAAGTGTGGTGTCTGAAATTCAGATCATCGCATTGTCTGGTCACACCAGTCATAGTTTCCATAGCTATTCCGTATGCGGGATAAGGTTTTGCATCCAGTGGTAGGAAATAGTTTGGAGGTCAGCATAGTGTTTAGTCTTTTTGGGCTTAGGTTAAGAGTTCAGGTATGGTGAAGTTAAGTGGGAGATTTAGGATTTTCCCCACCCTGGTCTCCCTTCGCAGAGAATCCATGTACCCTTCCAGATGTGGGGGAGTGGGGTCAGTAAACTTTGGTGTATATCTGAAAGGTTGAATTGTCTGAAGACCTGATGATAAATTAGAAGTTTGGGGATGATGGTTATAGTTTCCCGTTTCTTTGGCTCTGCAAATAATGTGGATAATATGGAGAGAAGAGGACCTCCTCCATTCTATAGGATGCCACAGAAAGGTAGGTCCTGTGTTTCTGTATGGTTCACCTAAATTTGAATGAAAGTGCTATAGAATGTCATTTGTGGATAAACAGGGAATACATGACACCATTGGAGGAGGATTAGGTGCTAGGGGTCCAATCTTACTCTATAGCCCCACCAGGGCGGACCGAGGGCAATATGGTAAATATCCTTCTGTACTTTACAAGGGACACATTTATTGTATCCGATGGAGTGATGGACTACATTTAAGGTAGTGTACGATCTCTAATGGTTGGGTTCATGCTGGATTGTCCATCTTGGAACAAATGGAATGATTTATTGCATTAGGTTACTGAACATTTGCATGGTGCCTGGGGATAAACCCTCGGCTGCAGGCTCACTTCTCCCCAGGGGAACATGCAGTGCTGGGCCAAAGAGTAATATTCCCCAAAACACAATATCATTCAGTAAATCCCTGATACAAGAATAATTGAGGCAGTACCTGATTACTCAGAATCGCCACATCTCCTAGAAACAGCATGCATTAATTTGTGATTATTATTATTATTATTATTATTATTATTATTGCTTTACGTTAAGTATAGGATTCCTTGCAGGAATATATTGCAACTAAGCTCTAACATTTGGCAGAAACCCCCCAAAACCCTACAAAATTGGCATAGATTCAAAACTCTGGCATGCAAAACCCCCCACAAAATAACATGACATGGATCAAAAATCCCAAAATCCATGTCCAGTCCCTAAGTTTTTTTTTTGTCAAGTCATTTCTGTTTTTTTTTTTGTTTTTTTTTACCATGTGACCATTTTCATTTTTTGCCTAAATTTAAAAATTTTCTGAACAAAAAAGTGACTTATGCTTTGGCATAGTTATAGAATACTGGGGAAGTCCATTAAGTTTAACCCAGACCTACAACTGGTCAGCGCCCGAGGCCACCATCCACCTAGAGTGTTGGTCAGCCACTGACCTTCAACACAGGTCAACTCCTGAGGTTACATCTACCTACAGTACTGGTCAGTCACTGACCTTTCACAACCAATACTGGTCAGACCCTAAGGCCACCACCTGCTTACAGTATTGGACAGCCACTGACCTTCTACCCAGATCAACTCCTGAGGTTACATCTACCTACAGTACTGGTCAGTCACTGACCTTTCACAACCAATACTGGTCAGACCCTAAGGCCACCACCTGCCTACAGTATTGGACAGTCACTGACCTTCTACCCAGATCAACTCCTGAGGTTACATCTACCTACAGTACTGGTCAGTCACTGACCTTTCACATCCAATACTGGTCAGACCCTAAGGCCACCACCTGCTTACAGTATTGGACAGTCACTGACCTACCCAGATCAGCTCCTGAGGTTACATCTACCTACAGTACTGGTCAGTCACTGACCTTTCACATCCAATACTGGTCAGACCCTAAGGCCACCACCTGCTTACAGTATTGGACAGCCACTGACCTTCTACCCAGATCAACTCCTGAGGTTACATCTACCTACAGTACTGGACAGTCACTGACCTTCAACACAGGTCAACTCCTCAGGTTGCCATCTACCTACAGTACTGGTCAGTCACTGACCTTTCACGTCCAATACTGGTCATACTCCTAGAATTCCTTTAGAGGTCAACCCCTGAGGCCACAACCCATCTAGAATATTGATCACTTCCAGGCCTCCTACACTGGTTAACCTCAATGGTCACATCCATCTACAGTACTGGTTAGTTACTGACTCTACAGAGCCAGTACTGGGCAGACCCCTAGGACACCCCATTTATAATATTGATAAGTCAAACCTCAAATACTGGTCAACCTCTGAGGTCCCCATTTACCTAGAGTACTAGTCATCCACTGACCTCCTACACAGGTCAACTCCTGAGATTACCACCTACCTACAGCATTGGTCAGTGGCTGATGTTTCACATCTAATACCGGTTAGCCTCCAAGTCCACCACCCACCTAGAATATTGGACAGTCACTGACTTCCTACACAGGTCAACTCTTGAGTTTACCATCCTCTTACAGTACCCGTCACCGATCTTTCACTTCTAATACTTGTTAACCCTCAAGGCCACCACCCTCCTAGAGAATTAGACAGTCACTGACTCCAAGAACGCTAACATGGGTTAACCCCTGAGGTCACCACCTCTCTAGAATATTGATGAGTTGCTGACCTCTAGGCTTCAACCCCGATGGTCAAAATTTACCTACAGTATTGGTCAATAACTGACATTTACACTTTCAATACTGGCCAGCCATTGACGACACCCTCTATCTAAAATATTGGTCACTGACCTCCAGACATCAACTACTGGTCAAGCCTTGAGGTCACAACCCACCTACAATATTGGTCAATCACTGACTTCCACACCTCCAATACAGGTCAGATTCTATAGTTCAATTCAGCCAGTCACTGCCCAAAACTGTAGCTGTGGTCTGTTATACATGGACATGCAGAATAGTCAGATTGACCCCCCCCCCCCCATATCTGCAATCATGGCCAATCTTTGCACACCCCCCCCCCCATACATATAATACTGGCCTTTCCAGACCTGTAAAACTGATCAATCACTGGTGTCCCCAACACCTGTCCAGACACTCCCCACCCCTGTTGGCCTACAGTATGGGTTTATCATTGGCCCCTGCAGATCTGCAGGACTGGTCAATGAAGCATTCCTTTAATGATGGTCAATCATCGACAGTCTGACCAATAATTCCCATAAGATTTCCAAGGTGATAAAACTAGGTAGTCACTAACACTGTTTGCTGACATATAGTACAACAACAGTCTTTAAATCCCAATGACTCTCCAAATCCGCAGATTATAACACTGATAAGTCATGACCTCAAAGCCTAACCAAACGCTGACCTAAGGACCAATATTCAAGACTCGGTTATCCAGTCTGCATCAGATATGACCCCCCACAGCAAGCAGCACATTTAAGATTAAAAGAAAGCACTGGGAGCCAGTGAAACATCTGGTCACCATGCTATTGTTATAACTATGGATGGATTTATATGTTTATTGTTGAAAATGGAAAGTAACCTACTTGCTGCCACACGCATGCATTCCTGTGATTATATGGAGTTTTGCTGCTGTACATGCAATGTAGATTGAGGTCAACACCTCCAGACACTAAGAACTGAATAGTGAGAGGTCCAGGAGGAGACAAATCCCTGATGTAATATAACTTTGACTGTGCCATTCCCATGAAGCACTGACTTCTTCTGCATGGCGCCTCTGGTTGGATGGAGAGGTGGTCAGGTGACTCCGAGGGCATCTGGAAATTGTGTCTCTATACAAGCAGAGGAGGTAAGCAATGGAAGTCAATGATTACTAGGAATGTATTAGAACTGCTTGGACCGGTGATGTAACTGCCTCATTGTAAGAGGCAGCCATGACGCTATGGTGGTGGGACGGAGGTGACAGATTGTCTGTGTGGAGGTAGAGGATCGCCATGGTGCAGGTGGAGGATTGTCTTGGTGGAAGTAGAATAAATGAACATGGTGGAGCTTGGAGGTAGACTGACATGAAAGACGAGCAGGCTTGTAAAATTCGAGGTAGACTGACACCAAGGAAATCCATGGTGCTCCCGACGTGACGAAACAAATATCTTCATTTATTGGTAAAATGATGTAGCGCTGCATTCAGGGGTCAGGCTTTGAATGGGATCCCAATTATCCCCCAACAACAAAATTGTTTACCAATAAAGAAGGATTTCTGCTCAAGCATATCAACTCAAGAACAAAAATGTAATATATTTCAGCTTAGAAATCCTTAGATGTGGTGGCTGCATTCGTTTTCTCTTTTATTTTCCCTGGTGATCCTCAGGGCCGTCTTAATAGCATCATGGCCCCCTACCAGCCTGCCCCATTAGAATAAAAAGCAGCAGCAGTAGTAAGATTCTCTGCCTCTGGGATTCTTCCTTAACCTCTGGAAGAGCACCAAAATATCGGGGTAGAAGGGGGACAAAATGTCATTCTAATTGTAGCTTTAGCCCTGTGACAGCCTGCTGCTGTCCCCGCAACCCAGATTCCGGGACACGGGCATCCTGGGACAGCTTAGTAACAATCATGACTAGCCCGGCAAATCCAGCACAGTTGGCAAGTATAATATACTACAAGATTATCATGGGGCCCACATGCACCTGGGTAGTGCCCAGAGGTGCCCATGCATTAAGACAGTCCGGGTGATCCCGCCAGTCACACACTTCCTGTCCTAGGATGACGAAAATCTATCATCTGTATGAACATTGATGTGCTTTGAGTTCAGCTCACATGAAAATGACAAGGACGCAACATTTCTGGCAGGATCAACCAGTATTTTCTGTCCTTGTCCAAAATCTTCTTGGCCTGAAAAAAAGGAAAATGAATACAGCCACCACATCTAAGTACTGGTAAGTGCCAATATATGACATTTTTTTTTTTCTTGGGTTTGGTTGTAATTCTTCTGTAACCCTTACGGACTGATCATGGGTACTGGTCAGAAATGAATGTCCTACACTTGGTTTGCAGTAAACCCATAGAGCAGCCATTCTCAATCAAGGATCCTCCATAGGTTGCTGGAGGTTCCTTGAGCTGTGGTTGATTGTCCCACCATCTGATGGTGCCTGCAAAGTTCCTGGGCCAACATCATTTGGCAAAGCCAGCAGCATGACACAAATGATCTTTTAGGCTGTCTGTAAGGGACCCCAATGGACATTTTTCCCATTGGCTCCCAATTAATTGGTTTTAGTAAGGGTTCCTCAAGACCTGAAAATAGGGGTTCCTCTGGGGTAAAAGGGTTGAGAAAGGCTGCCCTAGAGAGTCAAACTTGTGTTCCTATTTCTATGTGTTTCTAACTCTAACAGACTTCAGTGAACGAACCCCCAGGGTGTAAAACATGGATATCCAAGAATGGAATGGAAATACAGTACATAGACAGGGGCCTATAATAAGAAGACACCCAAAACTGTGCTGTGACTTATGGTTTTCTAATGGTTATATTAGAATTATAGGCCTCCATCAACATGACTGGGAACATCAGCAAAGATTTGAGATACAGAACCTAAAGCTCTGCCTGGTATAATGTGAATCTCCACCAAGGACTTGGTATACCTGAATAGCTATGAAAATATGGGGTTCCAACCTAGATGGACAGCTATGGAAATTGGGGGCTCCAAACTAGATGGACAACCATGGAAATAGGGGCCTCCAACCTAGATGGACAGCTATGGAAATAGGGGCCTCCAACCTAGATGGACAGCTATGGAAATTGGGGGCTCCAACCTAGATGGACAACTATGAAAATATGGGGCTCCAACCTAGATGGACAGCTATGGAAATTAGGGGGTCCAAACTAGATGGACAACCATGGAAATAGGGGGCTCCAACCTAGATGGACAGCTATGGAAATAGGGGCCTCCAACCTAGATGGACAGCTATGGAAATAGCAGGCCTCCAACCTAGATGGACAACCATGGAAATATGGGGCTCCAACCTAGATGGACAGCTATGGAAATAGGGGCCTCCAACCTAGATGGACAGCTATGGAAATAGGGGCCTCCAACCTAGATGGACAGCTATGGAAATTGGGGGCTCCAACCTAGATGGACAGCTATGGAAATAGGGGCTCCAACCTAGATGGACAGCTTTGGAAATAACGGGCCTCCAACCTAGATGGACAGCTATGGAAATAGGGGCCTCCAACCTAGATGTACAGCTATGGAAATAGGGAGCTCCAACCTAGATGGACAACTATGGAAATAGGGGCATCCAACCTAGATGGACAGCTATGGAAATAGGGGCATCCAACCTAGATGGACAGCTACGGAAATAGGGGGCTCCAACCTAGATGGACAACCATGGAAATATGGGGCTCCAACCTAGATGGACAGCTATGGAAATAGGGGCCTCCAACCTAGATGGACAGCTATGGAAATAGGGGCCTCCAACCTAGATGGACAGCTATGGAAATTGGGGGCTCCAACCTAGATGGACAGCTATGGAAATAGGGGCTCCAACCTAGATGGACAGCTTTGGAAATAACGGGCCTCCAACCTAGATGGACAGCTATGGAAATAGGGGCCTCCAACCTAGATGTACAGCTATGGAAATAGGGAGCTCCAACCTAGATGGACAACTATGGAAATAGGGGGCATCCAACCTAGATGGACAGCTATGGAAATAGGGGCATCCAACCTAGATGGACAGCTACGGAAATAGGGGGCTCCAACCTAGATGGACAACCATGGAAATATGGGGCTCCAACCTAGATGGACAGCTATGGAAATAGGGGCCTCCAACCTAGATGGACAGCTATGGAAATAGGGGCCTCCAACCTAGATGGACAGCTATGGAAATTGGGGGCTCCAACCTAGATGGACAGCTATGGAAATAGGGGCTCCAACCTAGATGGACAGCTTTGGAAATAACGGGCCTCCAACCTAGATGGACAGCTATGGAAATAGGGAGCTCCAACCTAGATGGACAACTATGGAAATAGGGGGCATCCAACCTAGATGGACAGCTATGGAAATAGGGGCATCCAACCTAGATGGACAGCTACGGAAATAGGGGCATCCAACCTAGATGGACAGCTACGGAAATAGGGGGCTCCAACCTAGATTGACAGCTATGGAAATAGGGGGCTCTAGCAATGTAATCAGAAAACCTGGATGTCATGTAAAAGATTGGCAACTGGATCTCCATATATATGGCCTCTATTACGAACTGGTTTACATGAACTTTGAGCTGTCCTCCAACAACATCTCTGGACATGGACCTCCACCAATAACTGGAAATAACATTAAAGTCTGAGTGCTCTGTGTGAGGATGGATATGACTGTGTCTCCTCCTTTCTGATCTGTACAGTTATGAGTGACAGTATGTAATGGGAAAAGATGAACCAGACTTGTATAGTGCCAACAGCATAAGGTTACCGCTAAAAAACTATTGTTCAGACTTCTCATTGATACAATCACTTAATGGGTCAACATAATGCTGCTCTAGACATGCTCCTCAATGACTAAAAACGAGGAGGTGTCCAGTGTGCGTTAAAAATAAATAGAATTGTATATAGTATGTACAAGACACAACTGGGCCCACGGGCCAGCGGTAGTCATGTGACTCAACTATAAAAAACCCTCCGCTCCATCCCCGATCTACAACTCCTGGAGTGAGATCCTTATTGCTCCTTAGAATCCTTCAACCCAACTTCCATTTTATTACTCCATATTTCGTACTACCCATTTGTCTTATTGCTGCAGGTAGCATATGTACGTTAGTTAGGATGAATGCTTGGTCTTAATTCTGATATACCACATCGGAAAATAAAACCTAGCTATGGAAGTAAATGCTGAGAACGCACGTCTGTTCAACCCTACAAAACGGGTATCTTCCAGAACACTTAATGAAGGCCTCTGAACTGCCCGATCCCCCACACCCTAAAAACATGAGTAGCACATCCTACCCTGCCCTGCCCCTTTCCTAGCTTCCATGGCTGATAGTTTATAATTAAAAATGATTGGATAAATGATAAGCAAATATTAATCATAAGGGTTCTGTGCATGACTTTTTAAAACAATTGCTTGCGATTTCTCCCCGTGAGAAGTTTCCACCAGCCTTGGAAGAACATTGGAATAAAACCAACTCGTTTTGGTGACCAAAAGTGGAATAATAGGAAAGACCATCATCCAATCCACACGAAGAAGGGACGGAAGTGGGCAGCATCAGATCCGGCACATGGCCACCGAAAGGGGAAAGGATGCAAGGACAAGCGAGCGACCAGAGGATGCCGTATCAATGTTGAGTGTGAATGGTGACCCTCAATCTTCCATTGGGCTGAGCGGAGGCGCTACACCCTTGAAGCAGGCTGACTCGTAGTGTTTGTTGAGATATGACTTGAGTGCGAAGGTCTTGCTGCATCGTTTGCACTTGTAGTGTTTGAAGGCGGAGTGTGTCTGCATGTGCGCGCGGAGGTTGGAGCGGTCAGCGAAGGCTTTTCCACAATGGGCGCAACCAAAGGGCTTCTCCCCGGTGTGGGATCTCATATGGCCCTGTAGAAGCCACGGTCGGCTGAAGGCTTTGCCGCACGTGTCACACTTGTGCTTGAGGTCATGGGTGAGTAGATGCATGGCCATGGCCGGCATGGACACGTATACTTTGCCGCAGGTGGGGCACTTCTTGGCGAGCTTACTATCCAGACTGCGGTGAGTCTGCTTGTGCCTGCTTAAATTGGAAGACGTGGCGTAACTCTTCCCGCACTCGCTACAGCTGTGCCTCTGGATGGAACGCCCCGCAGCCAAAACCTTGCGACGTGACCGGCCATCGGTGATGAAGAAGGCATCCACTGAGTAACCCTCGCTGACCGCTGTGTCTCCATTGATGTACCCCTCGGTGATCTCTGAGCGCGGGCTGTCCGGTGGTTCTGAGTCAGGAGCTCCATATTCACTGTGCACTGCTGTATAAAGGGTGTCTGGAGAGGGGACTTTAATAGCTCCATCGCTGTCCCCGTCATATACGGAGGGGGTAATATATTCAGTGATGTAACCTGGAAGAGAAAATTGCATGAGGGTCATTCCAGCAAAACAAGTATTACAGGACATCATTGTTAGATCATTCAACCCCCCCCCCACCTCCCTCCAACCCCCCACCTGAACATCATTATTAGATCATTCAACCCCCCCACCTCCCTCCAACCCCCCACCTGAACATCATTGTTAGATCATTCAATGTAAGGAACATTCTTCTCACTGACCACCAATGTAAGGAACATTCTTCTCACTGATCACCAATGTAAGGAACATTCTTCTCACTGATCACCAATGTAAGGAACATTCTTCTCACTGATCACCAATGTAAGGAACATTCTTCTCACTTATCCCCAATGTAAGGAACATTCTTCTCACTGATCACCAATGTAAGGAACATTCTTCCCACTGATCACCAATGTAAGGAACATTCTTCTCACTGACCACCAATGTAAGGAACATTCTTCTCACTGATCACCAATGTAAGGAACATTCTTCTCACTGATCACCAATGTAAGGAACATTCTTCTCACTGATCACCAATGTAAGGAACATTCTTCTCACTGATCACCAATGTAAGGAACATTCTTCTCACTGACCACCAATGTAAGGAACATTCTTCTCACTGACCACCAATGTAAGGAACATTCTTCCCACTGATCACCAATGTAAGGAACATTCTTCTCACTGATCACCAATGTAAGGAACATTCTTCCCACTGATCACCAATGTAAGGAACATTCTTCCCACTGATCACCAATGTAAGGGACATTCTTCCCACTGATCACCAATGTAAGGAACATTCTTCCCACTGATCACCAATGTAAGGTTTTATTGGAGTTCCCTAAGACAATTCTTTCAAAGGACCCTCAGGGGGTAAAAAAGTTGAGAAAGGAGAGATCTAGAGTTAAAATTGTGTCCAAAAGAAGAGAAAACCTTAAACACAACCACAGGGCATAATGACCGAAAATTCTATCTTGAATAGGGAAAGGAAGGGCTTCATTATTAGGTCCCCGAATTCTTCCCCAGACTAATAGAACAGACGCAGATGAAGAGGACCTCCATAGGGCCACCCAAGTCACACCAGGGGGTTCCTTCCTATATAACAATAATTCCCTCTCTATATATATAGAATTCTCAGAAGATAAAAGCCTGGCCTGTCTCCGTGGTTAGTGGTCTTCAGATTTTTTCCTATGATGAAGGAGGCATGCAGGGTCAAGCTTTCTCTCCATGGTGGGAATCGAACATTTGAGTTGTGTGCCTTCTGCTTGGAAGGAGACACTTTACGGACTGTATCACCCCCTCCACTATCACCCCTTCCTCTAGTATAACCCCCTCCTCCACTATCACCCCTTCCTCTACTATAACCCCCTCCTCCACTATCAGCCGCAATAGAGAAAGTCTTCAGATGGGGTAGTTGCGTTATTTTCAGGCTAAATACATTTTCTGCAAGTACAGAAAATACATGTTGATCTTGCCAGAAACCCAGCATTCATGTAACTTCCTGTGGACTGAGCTGAAATCCCAAATAATGTTATCAGCTCCTGTATCTGCTGAGAACTACACCTCTATATGTTATGGAGATGAGAAGAGGGGGATATGTTCTGCAGTCCTGCCCTAGGGTGACAACGCTGCTCCTCCATAGATACACTACAGCGAGTGAGCGTTGTCACCCTAAGGCAGGAAGTGTGTTACTGGCAGGATCACCAAGTCAAAGGGAAAGAAGCCTGAATAAGAGAGAACTAATGCGGTCATCACAAGGACTGCTAGGTTGAAATACACAATCTTTTAACTGCTACAAAAGGCTATAAAATGTGAAAGTAGAAAAGTCTATCCACTGTGACAGAGCGAGGTCCTGGCACTGTAAGGATGTAGCAGAATATGATGCAGGATTGGCCTTAAGATGTAATGTGAGGTTCCAGGGTGGTCATCCTAACCTAGAGGCAGCTAATACCCCCTTTTTATGGTATAGGCTAAGCGAAATACGGGGGGGCGAGGAAGAGAAATGTATGTGTGCTCTCATGCTTGGTATTGACAGCCTTCCTTTGATAATACGGTTGGACTCTCGTTACGATGTCTTATAAAGTTATACACTCATGCTCTGTTGTACCCTACCTATATGTACCCACTCACATTAGTATTGTATATATACCTCAATGTCTGAAGTGCTGCTGACATGTATTTGTACTATTTTCAATAAAGCTATTTTTGGTTTACTGTAAAAAAAAAAAAAAAATACGATTGTTTCTGAGCGGAGATATCTGTGTTTTTGGCTTGGATTCTATAAACCTGGATTGGGGCCTGGAGCTTGAGGGCTCCTATGTGTATTGGGTGGGACAGAACCTTCAATAATGTGTCTGGATTTTACTAGATCTGGGCAGCCTGCAGGGTCGTTATATGCTCAAGCCTGAGGATAGCTCAGAGCTCCCAGTGTGGGAAACAGAAGGTCTCACCCAGGGGTCGGAGGAGCCCCAGCCAGGAGTCAAGAGACAGGATGTCTCACCCAGGGGTCGGAGGATTCCCAGCCATGAGACAGGAGATCTTACCCAAGAGTCAGAAGAACCCCAGCCAGGAGTCAAGAGACAGAAGGTCTCACCCAGAGCCCCAAGTGCCCAAGCCAGGAGTCAAGAGACAGAAGGTCTCACCCAGGGGTCAGAGGAGCCCCAGCATGGAGTCAAGAGACAGGAGGTTTCACCCAGGGGTCAGAGGAGCACCAACCAGGAGCCAAGAGATGGGAGGTCTCACCCAGGGGTCAGAGGAGCCCCAGCCAGGAGTCAGGGATGGACAGTCTCACCCAGGGGTCAGAGGAGCCCCAGCCAGTAGACAGGAGGTCTCACCCAGGGGTCATAGGAGCCCCAACCAGGAGTCCAAAGAAAGGGGTTCTCACCCAGGGCTCAGAAGAGCCCCAGCCAGAAGTGCAGAGACAGAGGGTCTCACCCAGGGGTCAGAGGAGCCCCAGCTGGTAGTCAAGAGATAGGAGGTCTCACCCAGGGGTCAGGGGAGCCCCAGCATGGAGTCAAGAGACAGGAGGTTACACCCAGGGCTCAGAGGAGTCCCAGCCAGGAGACAAGAGACAGGAGGTCTCATGGGTCATAAGCGCCCCAGCCAGGAGTCCAGAGACAGAGGGTCTCACAAAGGGGTCAGAATAGCTCCAGACAGGAGTCAAGAGACAGGAGTTCTCACCCAGGGGTCAGAGGAGCACAAACCAGGAGGTCTCAACCAGGGGTCAGAGGAGCCCCAGCCAGGAGTCAAGAGATAGGAGGTCTCACCCAGCGGTCAGAGGAGCCCCAGCATGGAGTCAAGAGACAGGAGGTTTCACCCAGGGGTCAGAGGAGTCCCAGCCAGGAGACAAGAGACAGGAGGTCTCACCCAGGGGTCAGAGGAGCCCCAGCCAGGAGTCAAGAGACAGGAGGTCTCACCCAGGGGTCAGAGGAGCCCCAGACAGGAGTCAAGAGATACAAGGTCTCACCCAGGGGTCAGAGGAGTCCCCCAGCACAGAGACACCAACCAGACAGAGGTCTCACCCAGGGGTCAGAGGAGCTCCAGCCAGGAGTCAGAGGAAGAGACAGGAGGTCTCACCCAGGGTCAGAGGAGGTCCCCAGGGTCTCACCCAGGGGTCAGAGGAGCCCCAGCCAGGAGTCAAGAGATGGGAGGTCTCACCCAGGGGTCAGAGGACCCCCAGCCAAGACAGGAGGTCTCACCCAGGGGTCAGAGGAGCCCCAGCCAGGAGTCAAGAGATGGGAGGTCTCACCCTCACCCAGGGGTCAGAGGACCCCCAGCCAAGAGACAGGAGGTCTCACCCAGGGGTCAGAGGAGCCCAGAGGAGGTCTCACCCAGGGGTCAGAGGAGCCCCAGCATGGAGTCAAGAGACAGGAGATTTCACCCAGGGCTTAGAGGAGTCCCAGCCAGGAGACAAGAGACAGGAGGTCTCACCCAGGGGTCAGAATAGCTCCAGACGGGAGTCAAGAGACAGGAGGTCTCACCCAGGGGTCAGAGGAGCCCCAGACAGGAGTCAAGAGATACAAGGTCTCACCCAGGGATCAGAGATGCCCCAGCCAGGAGCCAAGAGATGGGAGGTCTCTCCCAGGGGTCAGAGGAGCCCCAGCCAGGAGTCAAGAGACAGGGGGTCTCACCGAGGGGTCAGAGGACCCCCAGCCAGGAGTCAGGGATGGACGGTCTCACCCAGGGGTCAGAGGAGCCCCAGGCAGGACTCAAGAGATAGGAGGTCTCACCCAGGGATCAGAGGAGCCCCAGCATGGAGTCAAGAGACAGGAGGTTTCACCCAGGGCTCAGAGGAGTCCCAGCAAGGAGACAAGAGACAGGAGGTCTCATGGGTCAGAAGAGCCCTGCCAGGAGTCCAGAGACAGAGGGTTTTACCCAGGGGTCAGAATAGCTCCAGACGGGAATCAAGAGACAGGAGGTCTCACCCAGGGGTCAGAGGAGCACCAACCAGGAGGTCTCACCCAGGGATCAGAGGTGCCCCAGCCAGGAGCCAAGAGATAGGAGGTCTCTCCCAGGGGTCAGAGGAGCCCCAGCCAGGAGTCAAGAGATGGGAGGTCTCACCCAGGGGTCAGAGGAGCCCCAGCCAGTAGCCAGGAGACAGGAGGTCTCACACAGGGGTCAGAGGAGCCCCAACCAGAAGTCCAGAGAGAGGGGGTCTCACCCATGGGTCAGAAGAGCCCCAGCCAGAAGTGCAGAGACAGAGGGTCTCACCCAGGGGTCAGAATAGCTCCAGACGGGAGTCAAGAGACAGAAGGTCTCACCAAGGGGTCAGAGGAGTACCAACCAGGAGGTCTCACCCAGGGGTCAGAGGAGCCCTAGCCAGTAGTCAAGAGATAGGAGGTCTCACCCAGGGGTCAGGGGAGCCCCAGCATGGAGTCAAGAGTCAGGAGGTATCACTCAGGGGTCAGAGGAGCCCCAGTCAGGAGTCAAAAGACAGGAAATGTTACCCAGGGGTCAGAGGAGTCCCATTCAGAAGTCAAGAGAGAGGAGGTCTCACCAGGGTCAGAGGAGCCCCAGCCAGGAGTTGGGGGGCCGAAGGTCTCATCCAGGGGTCAGAAAAGCCCCAGCCAGTAGCCAGGAGGTCTCCTACCAGGAGTCAGGTGGGCTCCTATTGGGGTGTCAGGAGAACCACTATCCAGAAGGAAAGTGAACCAGGAGAGCTGAGCTTCTTGCTCTAAGCCCTCTCATTGGGATCCCTCACTGGAATCTCATCAATTCATTGTGCATACTCTGCATGTCATACCATGCTTATGTGACTTATAATATTAAACCAGGGGCAGTGTTTTGTTTTTTGTTGGCGTGTTCCTCTGGCACGCTGCACCCCCTCCCCCCACTTTGCTGGTCTGTGTTTCCACTGATCTTGAGCAATGATCTTCGACTTGTGCATATTGGTCACTTCCATCCCGGAGAAAAGGACATTGGACTCAGCAGACCTGGGGGATGGTAAAGTCTGATGGTTCATGTCCCAATTCCGGGAACTCCAAAGGGTTGGTCTTTCCTTTGGTGCTACAGCTCCATCCCGCTGATCCTTCTAACTTTAGGTGGACATAGGAAATATATCTCTTTAATGATTCTGCAGGCCGGAACCATAGACTAATTCAAAGAAAAGGGATGCATCGCTCAGAACAGTGGAGCCTTAGTATAAAGCTGGAAGTTGCAATCCGGGGGGCCGAAGCTGTGGTGTCCTCCCATCCACCAAAAGACATTATAGTCAACAGAAAAAAAAACATGGGATGGTGGGAGGAGAGTTTTCTCTTCTCCAATGCCAACCCATGTGCCGGTCAGGGCCGGGACTAGGGGTGGGCAGGAGGGGCGGCTGCCCCTGGCGCAATGGTTTATTGCAGGGGTGGGGGGCACCCTGACCCTAACCCTAAGGGAAAGGGGGGCGCAGTTTGGCATCTTTGCCCTGGGCGCTGGATGACCTTGTCCCGGCACTGGTGCCGGTTCTATTCTATGGTATGGTCGATATATAGACAACCTGCTTATCATACGGGATAGTTCCTCTTTTGATCCCGCCTTTTTTGTGTCTCTGGCCAATGACAACTCCCTTAATCTGGAATTTAGTTTTGACAGTCATAACATCAGTATTAACTTCCTGGACATAACTGTCATAACCCACACATATCGTACGGAGTGTGGAGGCAACTCATTAATTGTGGCCTCTAGCTGCCATCCTGCACACACCAAACGGTCTGTTCCGAGAGGAGAGTTCACTAGGGCCGGACGGAACTGCTCTACTGAAGAAGGTTTCAATAAGGAATGCAATATTATTTCTTTAGGGCTTGAGTCACGACAATATGATAAATTGAATATTGCTAGAGCAGCTCATCTGGCCACTGAGAAAGATAGACCAACCCTTTTGGAGAATATTGCCTGTAGGAGGGGTAAAAGTAGTAAAAATAGTGCGAGTACCAGGGAGAAGAGTCCGGTCACATTTCTCACCAACTTCTCTTTGGAATTCAACCAAAATTTAAAATATTATGTAGCTCCCTGGGGTTTAATCAGGGAGCTCCTCACAAATTTACTTGCCAGGAATAGTTATCCTGGTTGATTGATAGAGATCCATTGATTTCTCCCTAAGTTGCACTTTTCTCGTCTACCACTAGGTGGCCAGGTACTTGGTGGTACTAGATATGAGAAGGGCAACGCAAGGTCAGATTATGGGTATATGGACTATCTCAGCCAATGGGCAGGGGTTTTCTTGGATCCCTTGGCCTGCTGGGAGAGCCTATATATTTGGGTGAAGTCAGGTGATCTGCATTCTGTGCCATCTGGACGGTTGTCTGGGTTGACGTGTGTCGTGTTGTCCCAGCTGCTAGACCGGAGATTGGACCTATCCCGGGCACATCTGGCTGCCAGGCTGTCAGAGGACAGTGCAGGGTTGGGATTGCGGCTTGCAGTCCAACCAAAAGTGCCGGTTCTGCCGGCCGGAGAACTTGACGTGGTCGGAGGTAGAGGGGAAGCTGTCGCCAGTAAGGGACCAACCACCTTATTACCAGGGACCACCGTGAGCACCTGAAGCAAGTACTGGAGTAGTATTCTCACCAACCGGGGACGGTGAAGAATCGGGAAACTTCAGTGGGTATCAAGTCAGGGACCCAATCAGCGGAGGTGACGCTTGCAGAGCAGTACTGTGTGTCAAGTCAGGGACCCAACCAGCAGAGGTGATGCTCGCAGAGCAGTACTGTGTGTCAAGTCAGGGACCCAACCCGCGGAGATGACGCTTGCAGAGCAGTACTGTGTGTCAAGTCAGGGACCCAACCAGCAGAGGTGATGCTTGCAGAGCAGTACTGTGTGTCAAGTCAGGGACCCAACCAGCGGAGGTGACGCTTGCAGAGCAGTAGTGTGTCAAGTCAGGGACCCAACCAGCGGAGGTGACGCTTGCAGAGCAGTACTGTGTGTCAAGTCACGGACCCAACCAGCGGAGGTGACGCTTGCAGAGCAGTACTGTGTGTCAAGTCAGGGACCCAACCAGCGGAGGTGACGCTTGCAGAGCAGTACTGTGTGTCAAGTCAGGGACCCAACCAGCGGAGGTGACGCTTACAGAGCAGTACTGTGTGTCAAGCCAGGGACCCAACCAGCGGAGGTGACGCTTGCAGAGCAGTACTGTGTGTCAAGTCACGGACCCAACCAGCGGAGGTGACGCTTGCAGAGCAGTACTGTGTGTCAAGCCAGGGACCCAACCAGCGGAGGTGACGCTTGCAGAGCAGTACTGTGTGTCAAGTCACGGACCCAACCAGCGGAGGTGACGCTTGCAGAGCAGTACTGTGTGTCAAGTCAGGGACCCAACCAGCGGAGGTGACGCTTGCAGAGCAGTACTGTGTGTCAAGCCAGGGACCCAACCAGCGGAGGTGACGCTTGCAGAGCAGTACTGTGTGTCAAGTCAGGGACCCAACCAGCGGAGGTGATGCTTGCAGAGCAGTACTGTGTGTCAAGTCAGGGACCCAACCAGCGGAGGTGACGCTTGCAGAGCAGTACTGTGTGTCAAGCCAGGGGCTGAGCCGGCCAGTGGGGTGAAGCTTGAGAAGTATCTGGAGTGCCAAGTTAGGGACCCTGCAGAGAGGTGGGGGTGCCGCTTGAGGAAGATACCACCATGAAGATTGGAGGAGCTCAAGGGATTCAGTGGCAGTTAAATCAGTGGGTCTAGTTATAGACCGGGAGCTCAGTGGGCTGAAGAACTTCAAGGAGAGATTGTAGCGAGAGTGAAGAGGAAGTGTTGCCATAGAAGACAGCATTCCTACATATGCAGATGTTGCCTCTTGCTGGATGCCTTTCCCTGGTAGGCTGTCCTCCTGTTGAAGTCTCAGAGTCTGCCAATTTAACTTGCAACTACTTAAGGGTGTCCTGGCCCTAACCCTCTTTCCCCAAAAAATTTGTTAAGAGAAATAAAATCTCTTTTGCATTCAAGAAGTGTCTGGCGCCCAATGACTTTAATCACCTTGCACCCACCATGCCTCACAACCCGCCACATACAGAAGGATGTCAGCTATCCCTGGCCCCGGAGGTTCTTATTAGACCAGAGGAGGCCTGGGACCTTGCTACAATTGTATACAAACATTTACCTATACTTTCCACACATAGTTATTTGGCAGCAATAATTATGGCAGGCTGTAGATTTTCTAGCCGCCTTGCCAAAACACTTGGTAATATCTTGTCCCCTAGCCAGTTTGAGTCTCATACACATCCTAAAGAGTACCATGGGGGGGGGGGGGGTCATACATTTGCAGCAATAATACATCCTGCTCTTTTGTATTGGGCATTCCAGCCAGCATAGGACAGTTGTCTCGTCTGCCACTGGACAGGAATTTTCCATCCGTGATTACATCAATTGTGGCACGAGCAACGCTGTCTACGCTGTGGAGTGCAATAAGCAATATGTAGGATGTACCTCCAGACCGTCGAGAACGAGAGTGAACGTTTCCACGGGGCATCTTATAATAGCGATAAAAATGTATCTATCGAAACATGTCAAGTATGAACATGGTGGAAATGTGGCATCTTTCTCCTTTATGCCGCGTACACACGATCGGAAAAAGCTCTGATGGTTTTCCCAACGGAATTCCGCTCAAACTGTCTGGCCTACACACGGTCACACCAAATTACGACCGCCAAGAATGCGGTGACGTACAACACTACAACGAGCCAAGAAAAAATAAAGTTCAATGCTTTCCGAGCATGCGTCGAATTGTTTCCGAGCATGCGTAGGAATTTTGCGCGTCAGGTTTGCTACAGACGATCAGAATTTCCGATAGAAGCCTTTTCCGTCTGAAAAATTGAGAACATGCTCTAAAATTTTTGCTGGTGGGATTTTTGGCCAGCAAGATTCCGATGGAGCCTACACACGGTCGCATTTTCTGATGAAAAGCTCTCATCGGTCTTTTTCTGTCCGGAATTCCGATCGTGTGTACGCGGCATTAGGTTTGAAAAGGGTTAAAAAGTCTTCCAGCGGGGGGATATCCACCATAGACTTCTTTTACGTGAGGTCTGGTGGATATTTAACCACTTCCCGACCGCCTAACGCCGATATACGTCGGCAAAATGGCACGGGCAGGCAAAATCACGTACCTGTACGTGATCGTGCATGTGCCTGCCTGTGGGTCGCGCGCGCGCCGCCAGCGGCGTGCTCGCGACCCGGTCGGGAGCTCCGTGACCCCGGCCGCGGGACCAGCGGACCCGATCGCCGCTGGTGTCCCGCGAAATCGGGTTACGGAGCTGAAGAACGGGGAGAGGTCTGTGTAAACAAACCTCTCCCCGCGCTTCCTACACTGACTGTCAGTGATCGGCGGTTCCCTGTCATCGGGAACGCTGATCAATGACGTCAGACATACAGCCACGCCCCCCTACTGTAAAATAAACACAACACGTCACACTGACTCCTCCCCGCCTCCTAGTGGTTAACTCCTTCACTGCAACTGTCATTTACATAGGAATCAGTGCTATTTAAATAGCACTGATTTCTGTATAAATGACAAATGTCCCAAAAATGTGTCAAAAATGTCTGATGTGTCCGCCATAATGTCGCAGTCACAATAAAAATCGCTGATCGCCGCCATTACTAGTAAAAAAAAAATATTAATAAAAATGCTATAAAACTATCCCCTATTTTGTAAACGCTATAACTTTTGCGCAAACCAATCAATAATCGCTAATTGCGATTTTTTATACCAAAAATATGTAGAAGAATACGTATCGGCCTAAACTGAGGAAAAAAAGTTTTTTTATATATTTTTTGGGGATATTTATTATAGCAAAAAGTAAAAAATATTGAATTTTTTTCAAAATTGTCGCTCTATTTTTGTTTAAAGCGCAAAAAATAAAATCCACAGGGGCGATCAAATACCACCAAAAGAAAGCTCTATTTGTGGGAAAAAAAGGACGCCAATTTTGTTTGGGAGCCACGTCGCAATTGTCAGTTAAAGCGACGCAGTGCCGAATCGCAAAAAGGGGCCTGGTCCTTTGGCTGCCAATTGGTCCGGGGCTGAAGTGGTTAACCACTTGCTACCCAGGCCAATTCTAACATTTCTCTCCTACATGTAAAAATCATCTTTTTTCTTTTTTTTGTTGCTAGAAATTTACACAGAACCTGCAAACATATCTTTTTTTTTTTTTTAGCAGAGACCCTAGAGAATAAAATGGTGGTTGTTTATTTTGCACGGTATTTGTGCAGCAATTTTTCAAACAAGTTTAAAAAAAAAAAAAAGTTTCATGCAATAAAAAAAAAAAGAACAGTAAAGTTAGCCCAATTTTTTTGTATAATGTAAAAGATGACGCCGAGTAAATTGATACCTAACATGTCATACTTCATAATTGCGCACGCTCGTGGAACGTCACCAAACTTCGGTACTTGAAAATCTCCAATCTAATTTTTTTTACAGGTTACATGTTTAGAGTTACAGAGGAAGTCTAGTGCTAGAATTATTGCTCTCGCTCTAATGTTCATGGCGATACCTCACATGTGTGGTTTGAACACCGTTTTCATATGTGGTCACGACTTACATAGGTGTTCGATTCTGCGAGCGAGCGCGAGGGGACGGGGGAGCTTTAAAACATTTAAAAAAAAAAATTATTGTTAATTTTACTTTTCTAGTTTGATGCTTTCTTTTTACATTTTTTTTCAATCTAAACATCCCGTGTTATAGGAATAGGGCATGACAGGTCCTCTTTACAGTGAGATTTGAGGTAAATAAGTTCTTACATCTCTCCTCGGGGGCTGGGAAGTCTGAAATAAAAAAATAAAAAAGATCTCAGCTTCCCAGCCGAGGCGGCGGCATTTTTTCAAATGTAGAGGCCCAAGCGTGACGTCATAACATCGATCGCGCCCGGCCCCTGAATGACCATAGGGACTCCGGGGACCACCGAAAATCTCTATGATCAGCATCTGGCGCCAGCGGGTCCTTTCTCCGGCTCAGCGATCGTACAGGCGAACCGGGAGAAGCGACGGAGGGCGGCAGGAGGTGGGGGTGATGTCTCCTCTCTCAATCGGCTGAACAGCCGCTATGATCATTCTTACAGTGCAGAGAATCGCCGGCTCTAAAAGAAGATATCAGAATGATGCCTGTAGCTTCATCCATCATTCAGATATCACCGCTCAAACCCAACGACAACATATGACATTGGGCGGGTGGGCAGTTAAGTAAATTTTCGGTGGACAACGGCTTGACCTCTGATTTTCGGATGGTCAGTACACAAATCCGTCACACAAAAGTCGAAAGTACAAACACGCATGCTCGGAATCAATGCTCACCACACACAAAATTAGCAGAAGGGGCCCTAAGGGTGGCGCTCAAGAGCTGAAATTCCTCGTAGTACGTCACTACGTTCGTGTTTGTGGCACGACAATTGTGTAACATTAGTATGCAAGACAAGACCCCGGCACACGCCCTTTTGACAAAAATCAGACGCTCGGTTGGCCAACAATCGTACCGTGTGTATGAGGCTTTAAAACGATTCCAGTCTCTGTGGAAGGATCTTATTCATCCGTATTCTATGGAGTTCTTAAATGGAAAAATACTATCCAGGGAAGGAAAGCAAAGGATGAGAATTGAATGTGACACAATAAATAATGGCCTCAATGTTGATTAAGGACCCTTCCCTCCCCTCCGTCTTCCATAACCCTCCTCTCTACTCTCTAATAGTAGGAGCGCCTTTACTGCACTTTCCTTGTGAAACTCTTTGACATCTTATCTGAGCCCATTTAGGAACAATCAAAATTCCTTAGCCCTGATGAAGGAGTCTGTTTGGCCCCTGAAACATGTTGGGTTTTTCTACTGTGAACCAATTTTATCAATAAAAACATTGGACTCTTGGAGATTGGTTTGGTGCTCTCTTTGGACTGTATATGTACGTGGATTCCCAACTCTGGGTTTTCCCTTGGGTGTCCGCCGCCCCCTGTTTCTGCTCAATCAGAATTCCATATTATCCTTATTGTAGATCCATCAAGACATAAAAAGGAATCCAATACAAGGCAGAGCTGACACGTTTTTAGCCCTTTTCCTGGGCCTTAATTGTAAAGACTAATGCCGCGTACACACGATCGGAATTCTCGTCGGAAAAAACTCTGACGGTTTTTCCGACGGAATTCCGCTCAAGCTGTGTTGCCTACACACGATCACACCAAATTCCGACGGTCAATAACACAGCGACATACAACACGTTCGACAGCACTATAAAAGGGAAGTTTAATGCTTCCGAGCATGCTTCGGAATTTTGCGTGTCGGAATTGCATACACACGATCGGAAAATCCGATAGAAAGGTTTTCCGTCGGAAAAATTGAGAACAGGTTCTCAATTCAAAGTCCGTCGGAAATTCCGACAGAAAAAGACCGTTGGGCGTACACACGGTCGGAAAATCCGATGAAAAGCTCCCATCGGACTGTTTCCATCGGAAATTCCGACCGTGTGTACACCGCATAAGGCCCAGGAAAGGGGCTGAAACGTGTCAACCTTGCTTTGTACTGGACTCTGTTGTATGTCTTGATGGATCTACAATAAAGATTTTTCAAAGTGCCCCCGCTATGTGTAAATTTAGTTTTTGCACAAAACTACAACTGAGTTTTGGGGTTAATTATTCTAGGTTATGCTTTGGCATCAGTCTGGCTGGGCTGTATCAAGGTTCTGCCTGGTAATAGGTGATGTGAGCACCTGTGACAGGCCTGAGAACGCAGTCTGGTTAGACACATTGGGTACCAATCTTTCCCCGGAGCCAATCAGTGGGCGCATCTTGCCCCGCTGTGTATTCTGGGGGGGGGGGGGGGGGGGGGGGGTACTTAAGGTGCTGAAGTCACGTGTTTTGTGTTCGGTGCATGGTGCCAGTTCTGGTTCCGGTGCTGACCAGCCCCGTGAGGGGTCTCAGTCCAGGAATGTCTACTGACTCCAGGTTCCTGCTTCTAGACTACTGACCAGCCCCAGAGGCCCTTATGGTCTGAGGTGGGGATCCATCCGTTTCCGAGCCTCGGAACTGGCTAGTTTGAGGCGCAGTAACTGAAGGAGGATTCCAAAGTGTTCCGGTGCCGTCTCAGGATTGGAGAGGCCCAGCAACTCTACATGCGACCAGGGGAGGACTCTTTGGAGGAGGGCCACGCACGAGGCTGGCTGCTCGGTAAGAGCCTGGAAGCTGAGCTGTATGGACACTAGTTGAATCCTCATTTCTTACGGTATCGCCGGATCGGCTGAGAGATACTGGTACCGTAGGAAAAGTTCCTAACCTATCCTCCAGTTGCACCGAAGTTCCTGGTAGGGACTTTGTGTTTCACCTTAAGTTTCCTAACCAAGTCTGTGGCAGAGACTTTTGCTAAGTTTAGATCACTTGTTGGCTGCTAGATCTACAAGCAAGGGTTTATCCAACAGTTGAGTTATCCAGTTGCGAGTGGCTACTCCTTGGATCATCTAGAGAGAGACATTTACTTAAGTGTCAGTAAGTTCCAAGTGCCTGAGCTTCTATACCCTTACCCTCTATTCCCAACTGAGAGACTGTGTTTTGTTCAACCTTTCATGCAAATAAAAAAATCCTCAAAAGGACTTTAAGTGTCGGTCTCCACAGTTACTGGGCACTAACCCTGGGAACCCCTAGACAAGAACGACGAGCTACAATTATATGGAATTTTAGTACTTCTACACCGTGATGCGGGACCTCTTTCTCAATATATTGATGGACGGTGTGTGCAGCGGCTATCCAGGCAAAGGTATTGTACTTTGTCCAGTCAAGTATACTTGATATCTGGTTAGTAGCACCACATTTGGCTGCCAAACCAGAGCCAGTGGGCCCAGTGATAATCTCATTGACCCAATAAGAATATCTGTATCCAGCACCTCGTCTTATGTTTGGGTGATGATTATGGCTCCCTCCATCGATTGACCCTGTCACCCTAGGACAGGATGTGTGTTACTGGCAGGATCATTGGGTTAAAATAAAGGAAAACAGAAAACGAATGCATCCACCACATTTTAGGACTGGTAATCTGCGATATGTTACATTTTTGTTCTTGGGTTCAGACTTTAACTGCTACATATACATACAACATGTGAAAGATGGAAAAGGTTCATCCACCTACAAATGTCGTCCTTACTGACAGAACCCCTCGTTGTACACCTTACTCTAAGTCCTCATTGGGTTCCCCACCTGGAAATCACCCACTCATTGTGAATAATCGGCATGCCATATCTTGTAGCTTCATCTGTCATGACTTCCTTCATGATTTCTTTCTTAAAACTCAAAGAAATATGGAATAAGGAGCAGAATCTCTGCACATCCAAGGTCTGGTAATAAAGGTCAACTGCAATACATTACAATTTTAGGGTTTGGAGATTTGTCCTAGGGAACTCGGAGCTAGAAGAAGGGGGTAGGCCTCAAAAAAATGAACTAGCATTGCTAAAAAAGTATAATGTACAACACTGTGTTCTCACAGGACAAACATTGGACCTACAATCCCAACACTCTCCTTCGGAGTCTCCAGGAAACAAAGTTCAGAAATAACCCAAAGGAAACCTGTATACCGTTTCCAAGATTACCACAAAGCAGAAATATATACTGAAAGGTCCAAAACAACCTTTTTACCCGAGTAACCCTTGACTTCATTTTGAGGCCCCTGTTAAAACCAATTAATTGAGGGTCGGTGGAAAGAAAGACCCTCACAGTGATAGCCATTGAGAAGACTGCCCCTCTTACATTGGTGGCCATTCAGAAGAACGCTCCCATACATTGGTAGCCTGTCATATGGAGGGACTGAGATCACCAGCAAACTGCTTGTAAAAGTAAACAGTCTTTATTGGTCTCTCAAAACAGGCAAACACGAATAGCTTTCTTCAGCAAAAGTCAAGCAAACAGTTCATAGTCCTGGTATTAAAAACCACACAAGGGGCTCACCGCCAGACTCTCAGTCCCACACTAGGTTTAGGGTTCCCAATTGCCGGAAGGTGTCACAAAGGCCACAGGGGTTTAGCAACAAATGCATCAGTTGCCAAAGAATTCACACCCAACTTATGAACCATCCACTCTGCCTCAGTGACACAGGTGCTGCTCTTTCCTGCTGCTTTTTAAGGCTCCCTTCGTGACTTAACCCCTTCAGGACCAGAGTCCTTGTAATCCAGATTTGGAGGTTCTTCCCACCCAAAACTCTTCAAACCTCTCAAGTTCTGGGTCACCAATAAGGACCTAACAATCCGGAGAGAACTGAAAGTCAGTCCTCTCTAGCCAGACTACCCTGGAACCCCTCGCCCTGCATGGGTGAGAACCCCTGAGTACACAGCCATGTTTTCAAAACTTTCCCCCTAAAAGGGACCACAACTCAAATACTAGGAGAGTACACCTGCCATCCAGGACACATTCTCAGTATCCTGTATAGGCAATTGAGACGAATGCCCCCTTATAGTGGTGGCTATTGAGAAAAATGCCCCTTCTAACAGGGATGATCATTGAGAAGAATGCCTCCCTTACAGTGGTGGCCATTGACAAGAATGCACCCTTTATAGTCCTGACCATTTATAAGAAAGCACCCTTTACAGTGGTGGCCATTAAGAAGCATGCCCCATTACAGTGCTGACCATTGAGAAGAATGCATCCCTTATAGTGGTGGTCAGAATGCCACCCTTACAGATAGCTGAAAAGATCATTGGCATCATGCATCTCACTCTGCCAAGTGGCATTGGCCTTAAAGCTATGCCAGCACCACCAGTGGAAAGGCCAGGCAGCCATAGCTCAAGGAACCCCAAGAAACCTCTGAAGCTGGAGTGGGCACCGGTGGCCCTCCTGCTATTGTGGAACTACATGTCCAAAGAGGCAGTTCAAAACTGACAGTTACAAGCACGACTCCCATAGGCGAAGGCATGGTGAGACTTGTAGTTCTGCAACAGCTGGAGGGCCACAGTTGCCCACTTCTGCTGGTTGAGAATGGCTGCTATAAACTATAAAAGTGGACCTGTGTCCCTCTGGTGGGGAATGTTTTTATGGGGGCTGTTATACTTTTCCCAGGTATTTTTTATTTATTAAAATAAAGTGACTTCTAGAGGTACACAGTGCCACCTTTATAGTTTATAGACTTGTTCTGGTTATCCCAGTAAATATTCCTGGTTGGTGGCCATCTCAGATGGTTGGTGGTCATCTCAGTAAATATTCCTGGTCGGTGGTCATCTCAGATGGTTGGTGGTCATCTCAGTAAATATTCCTGGTTGGTGGCCATCTCAGATGGTTGGTGGTCATCTCAGTAAATATTCCTGGTCGGTGGTCATCTCAGATGGTTGGTGGTCATCTCAGTAAATATTCCTGGTTGGTGGTCATCTCAGATGGTTGGTGGTCATCTCAGTAAATATTCCTGGTCGGTGGTCATCTCAGATGGTTGGTGGTCATCTCAGTAAATATTCCTGGTTGGTGGTCATCTCAGTAAATATTCCTGGTTGGTGGTCATCTCAGATGGTTGGTGGTCATCTCAGATGGTTGGTGGTCATCTCAGTAAATATTCCTGGTTGGTGGTCATCTTTGAAGCCGTATACATTAACTCCTTTGAGTTGTTTCTCCCGTACCCTACCAACCCGAGACGCGCAGTATAACCTAGACCCAGATCCTGCGTTGTGCTCCTCTCTGGGGACAGTTCTGGGACTCATCCTATCATTGTCACAGTCTTGTGATGTCCCTGTGTGCTCAATGACCTTAATGACGTCCTTCCTGCCTAGATGATGAATCCTACAGATCCTGCTGTGTAGACATGACAACCCCAACTATGGACAAGTGGGCAAAAAAACTGTGGATGAGCTGAAAATTGTTATGGCTGCATTGCAGTAAGGGAGAGCCACCCACATGGACGGTATGGCCCAATGTATGGCGGTATTATCCGTAATGTGACTTTCTATGGGAGGATAGACATGGAGGGGGCTCCATGTGATAGAAGCACTGCTCATAATTTTATTTGGCTGAACATTCTGTACAGTATCCATACATTTTTGGCCTGGATGCCCAGTGTTATGCACCTTTATGTAACACACTCAGTACTGCCCCCTTGTGCCCTCTCTCAGCAGATGTTGACTCCCCCCCACCTTTCCTCAGTCTCTCTGCTGCTTCTCGATTTCCCTCACCTCAGCAGATTCTCTCCGCCGTGTACCCTACCGCTCTTCTCACTGGTATCAGCAACCCCCTCCTTCTTCACTGGTATCAGCATCCCACCACTAGTTTCATGACCCACTTCTGCAGGCACCCCCCAGATGTGATGAGGGGGTGCACTGCGTGACCAAGCTGTGTGTGATATCCATGTGTGCTGTCCATCTACTGCAGAGTAGAGGATTCCTCTGCATAGTAGAGGGCAATCAGGACACACACAGGCAACAGCCGGGGAAGGGGTGACCTTGGCACCGGGGGGGGGGGGGGTGGGATGTCAGGAAGAGCAGCTGCCGGCTATGGAGTTAAGTTAAGCCCTGTTGCTTGCCTTGGCCTCCATCTTTGTTCCTTCTTCATAAAAGCCACAAAAGAAAATACCTCTCCCCCTTTCTATTTACCCCCAGTGGGGGGGGGGGGGGTGGAGGGGGTCTCAGGGCCAGAATCTGAGTCGTGATGAGATCTCTGCATCCCGCTGGCCAAAAACAGGTTAAATTTTGTTCTGCAATGCCCAAAGCTGCGCAATCAGCGAATTTCCCAAAATAGCATCACGCCTGGCTTTTTTTTTCACTCCAAAACAATGAAATTCCAGCAGTTCTGAGCCCCCTCTCCCCTCCTCCGCCTCCCTCCCTCCTCTCCCTCCGGAATATCTCAAGGTCAGAAGCAGAATGGTGGGACCCCCCATGTCCATGCACAGGGACGGGGACTGGGATATTGGTCAGGAAGTCATTTGATGTGATTGTTCCCCATTATAATTAGGGGAAGAATCCGGCTCAGCCCCCCCCCACCCCCCCATACACACTCACTCCCGGTGCCCTTCAATGGATGCAGATAATATTCTCCCCCCACCTTCTCCTCACCCAGCTGCTGTTTTCCCCAAGCTCTAAATATAGTTCTGCATTCAAAATGCAGGCCGCAGATCTGCTGCAGAGCATTCTGTGTATATGTCAGAGGCTGCAGAGCATTCTGTGTATATGTCAGAGGCTGCAGAGCATTCTGTGTGTATGCCAGAGGCTGCAGAGCATTGTATGTAAATATGACCCATGGCAAAGCATTCTCCATATAGGTGACCCATTGCAGAGCATTCTCTGTATATGAGACCCATGGCAGAGCAATCTCTGTATGGATGACCCATGGCACAGCATTGCATGTAAATATGACCCCTGGCAGAGCATTCTCCATATAGGGGACACATAGCAGAACATACTCTGTATAGCTGACCCATTGCAGAGCATTTTCTGTATATGAGACCCATAGCAGAGTGTTGCATTTATATGCTGACACATGTCAGAGCACTGCATGTATATAGGACCTATGGTGGAGCGATTTCAGTATAGGTGACCCATAGCAGAGCATTCTATGTATAGGTAACCCATTGCAGAGAATTCTATGTATAGGTGACCCATAGCAGAGCATTCTATGTATAGGTGACCCATAACAGAGCATTCTATGTATAGGTAACACATTGCAAAGCATTCTCTGTATAGGGGACCCGTGGAAGAGCTTTCTCTGTATAGGTGACACATGGAAGAGCATTCTATGTATAGGTGACCCATGGAAGAGCATTCTATGTATAGGTGACCCATGGAAGAGCATTCTCTGTATAGGTGACCTATGGAAGAGCATTCTATGTATAGGTGACCCATAGCAGCACATTCTATGTATAGGTGACCCATAGCAGAGCATTCTTTGTATAGGTGACCCATGGAGGAGCATTCTATGTATAGGTGACCCATAGCAGAGCATTCTATATATAGGTGACACATGGAAGAGCATTCACTGTATAGGTGACCTATAGCAGAGCATTCTACGTATAGGTGACCTATAGCAGAGCAGTCTATGTATAGGTGACCCATAGCAGAGCATTCTATATATAGGTGACCCATGGAAGAGCATTCTATGTATAGGTGACCCATAGCAAAGCATTCTATACATAGGTAACCCATAACAGAGCATTCTATGTATAGGTGACCTATAGAAGAGCATTCTATGCATAGGTGACCCATAGCAGAGCATTCTATGTATAGGTGACCCATGGCAGAGCATTCTCTGTGTAGGTGACCCAAGTCCAAGTCAGAGAATTCTATGTATAGGTGACACATAGCAGAGCATTCTATGTATAGGTGACCCATAGCAGAGCATTCTATGTATAGTTGACCCATGGAATAGCATTCTCTGTATAGGTGACCCATAACAGAGCATTCTCTCTATACGTGATCCATGGTGGAACATTTTTTGTATAAGTACCCCCATGGCAAAGTACTCTCTGTACAGGTGGCCCATAGCAGAGCACTTTGTGTACAGGTGGCCCATAGCAGAGCACTTTGTGTACAGGTGGTCCATGGCGGAGCGTTGTATGTGCGATGGTGGAACACTGCGGAGGACTGTGCTGGGGTAGGAGTGACTGTAGATTTTTGTATGTGTCAGGGATTGCAGGGCACTGCGTGTGTTTGCAGCGTAATATCTTTGGAGCACATGGTGTGTGGATCCCGGGACATGCTGCAGTCAGCTGTTTGTTGGGTACTGCAGAGTTGTGTCCTCACATGTGCAGTGCAGGGACTTTAGGAACACAGCCATGAGTGATCAGCACTGTTGGGTACAGTGGGGACTACTTGCCAACATCGGTATAATGTGCGACAGTCCGTAATGACCAATCAGTGTTGGCAGGCCTGGGGGAGATCAACTAATGAGAACACAACTGGTGCTCAGGGTCACTGCTGCTCCGAGGGGATGACCCCCCGATTATCGCCATATGGGATAAAAGCTGTGTGAGATATCTGCCCCCCTCCCCCCATCGCCCCCCGCTGTGTGATCTCATGCTCCTTTATGTGTGTGAACTCGGTTTACCCCTTTGCTGTGTATGTGTCATGGTGTGTTTGGTTGGGTTCTCCCAGTTGAAGCCCTCTACAAGTCTTGGCCTTACTAGGTCACATACATGAAGAGCCATGTGCCCTGTGAGGGTCACCCATCCACCAATGCCCAGTACTGGCCCCTAAGGGTTTATGGGATCTAGGGGGTGGAGATGGAGCTCACCTTTGTCGGAGATATGTGCAGTGAAGTCTGACCGATGCCTGACATAAGCACTCTCGCTGTCCGTCGAGCAGAAGCCGTCCTTTACCTTTTTCACCAGAAAGGACCTTGGCATTGTTCCTCTTCCCCTCCAGAGGTGAAAGGTCAGAGCAGGGTCAGGGAGGAGGAGGAGAGGGTTATGGAAGTGAAAAGAAGAATGAAGAAAGATACTGAAGATACATCAACTGCAGTTCTCCTCCACGTTCCCCGGAACGGGACACCAAATGTTCTGTTGGGTCAGAGAGATGGAACCAGTGGAGGGAAAGGGGTAGAGTCCCAGCCCTCAGAATAAGGAGAACCTCTGCTGGGCACCATCAGGTCTCTGGAGGTTAGCACTGGACAGTAGTTTAGATGTTTCCCCAGATACCAGCAGGAGCTTGGATGGTCCCCCAGATTCTGCCACAGGACAGTAGGTTGGATAGTCCCCAAGATAACAGCACTGGACAGCAGCCTGGAAGACCCTCTAGATTTAGGCACTGGACAGGAGCTTGGATGGTCCCCCAGATTCTGGTATGGAACAGTAGTTTGGATGGTCCCCCAGATTCCAAAACCGGACAGCAGTTTGGAAGACCCTCTAGATTTCAGCAATGGACAGTAGTTTTGATGGTCCCCCAGATCTTGAGAAAGGAAAGCAGCTTGGACGACCCCCCAGATTTGAACACTGGACAGCAACTTGATGATCCCCCAGATTTTAGCACTGGATAGCAGCTTGGATGAATCCCCAGATTTCAGCACTGGACAGCAGTTTGCTGGATGATTCCCCAGATTTCAGTTTTGGATACAAGCCTGGATTAACTCATAGATTTCAGCAGCAGACAACAACTTGATGATCCCTCAGATTTCAGCATTGGACAGCAGCTTGGATGATCCCCCGAATTTCAGTACTGGACAGCAGCCTTGATGATTCTACAAATTTCAGCATTGGACAGCAGCCTTGATGATTCTCCAAATTTCAGCATTGGACAGTAGCTTGGATGTTCCCCCAAATGTCAGCATTGGACAGTAGCTTGGATGTTCCCCCAAATGTCAGCATTGGACAGCAGCCTGTATGGTCCTCCAGGTTTCAGCACTGGACAGCAGCCTGTATGGTCCTCCAGGTTTCAGCACTGGACAGCTCCCAGGACCAGCAAGCCCCACATTCCTCTATACCTGTGCTGTCCTGCACCGTGCTGTGTGTCCTGGTGGTCTCCCAGGTGTCTTGGTTAGGGGGGGGGGGGTCTGTCTCTCTTGCCTTGCGCTGTATCTTCTGCTGTCTCAGTATCCTTGTCAGTCTGTTGCTATTTGTGCCTCTCTTCATCAATTCTGCATCATTCCTTTTTTTTTTTGCTGTCTTTCTCCCTCCTGGTTTTCTGTTTTCTCGCAGCTCCTCCTTCTTCCACTGATCTCTCCTTCTATAGAGCTGTCATCCCCTCACACGGCTTCCATCCCTCCTTTCCGAGGCGTTTTCCTCTCCTACCTTCCTGCTTCAGTGCTCAGGATGTGTGAAGGCTTTCCACTTCAGCTGGTCCATTTAAAGGGCTGTGATCAGGTGCTGCTGCGGGATGGCCTGCCATAATATCCCAGAATTCCCGGGGGAGCCCCACATCTTTATTACTGCCGCTCACATCTTCCTCCCGATCTCTGCAGACGGATTCTCCCTGAAAAACAGAAGGGGGAAAAAATGAGCCCAAGGGAGGAAGAGGAGCTCCAACAGAGGGGGGAGAGATTCCCCCGAAAACCATTCTGTCTCTTTGTCTCGGCTTTTCCCCGTCTTGTCATCTGTCTGTCCCTCTGATCCCTACATTCTCCAGATGATCATTTGGTGCATTGTAGAGAGGATACGAAGCTTTGCAGTAAATGAAATGTATTCCTCTGGTATCCCCTTCAGAATAAAGCCTCCATCACTTAGAGTCAGTGTATGGGACTTAGTTCACTTTAAGGGTTAAGTTGGCCATACAATCTCCGTACGATGCTCTTTAGATTTACAGACCATGTCTTTCTGGGCCTCCCTCAACTGACGTTCTTCAGTTAGGCCATGGCCCTTGCACTGGTTCCTTAGATCTAAGAAGGATTGTACAATTAGATTGCAATGTGTGTGTGTGTGGTCAGCCACAGGTTTATGGATTAGGCTGACGCGGTTGTATACCGCCATTTCAATCAGCTTTTACAGGGGGTTAGGCTGACGCGGTTGTATACCGCCATTTCAATCGGAAATTTTAGGCTCCGTATGGCCGCGCATGCGCAGAACGGCCGAAAGACGGCGAAAAAGAAGGACAAATGGCGGAGGGTCCCCGCAGCGCCCCGTTCGTAAGTAGGGGTTGTTCGTAGGTCGGGCGTTCGTAAGTCGGGGACCCCCTGTATTAGGAAAAATGGCCAAAGAGATGAAGATAAGGGAACACCAGCAGCTTCTTTTGTGTCTGAAAGTCGGTGAAGTCGCCAGGAAATTGGCTTGTGTATGACCGGTATTAGGTTCACGATAAACGACTATTTTTTGGGTGAAATGAATACATTTTCTGGTGTTGTAAGTATAAAACAATAAAACAATGATATGTTCTTCCCAAATATTAGTTATCTGAGGTTCCCGAGGTAAAAACCTGTGCGCTACAATTCCAACACCAATTTCCATATCTATCGGTCTTCCATACAATTTACTAATATCCGATCTGTCTATCATATACACTACATGATTAAGAGAACCCCTGGCCATCACACATATGAGCTTATTGGACATCCAATTCCAGAACATGGCCATTCATATGGAGGAGGCCCCTCCCCCTCATAGCCATACAATTTATGTCCTAAAGCTGGTGGACACCTGAACATGATATCTATATGAGCTTACTGGTCATCACACTCCAGAACCATCACTGATAATATGGAGTTGTAGAGGGGTCACCAGCAGGAGGAAGGAGGTCCTGATTCCTCTATATAGATCTTTATATCACTAGAGGGGTCACCGGCAGGAGGAAGGAGGTCCTGATTCCTCTATATAGATCTTTATATCACTAGAGGGGTCACCAGGGGGGAAGGAGGTCCTGATTCCTCTATATAGATCTTTATATCACTAGAGGGGTCACCAGGAGGAGGAAGGAGGTCCTGATTCCTCTATATAGATCTTTATATCACTAGAGGGATCACCAGCAGGAGGAAGGAGGTCCTGATTCCTCTATATAGATCTTTATATCACTAGAGGGATCACCGGCAGGAGGAAGGAGGTCCTGATTCCTCTATATAGATCTTTATATCACTAGAGGGATCACCGGCAGGAGGAAGGAGGTCCTGATTCCTCTATATAGATCTTTATATCACTAGAGGGGTCACCGGCAGGAGGAAGAAGTCCTGATTCCTCTATATATATCTTTATATCACTAGAGGGGTCACCAGGAGGAGGAAGGAGGTCCTGATTCCTCTATATAGATCTTTATATCACTAGAGGGGTCACCAGCAGGAGGAAGGAGGTCCTGATTCCTCTATATAGATCTTTATATCACTAGAGGGGTCACCAGCAGGAGGAAGGAGGTCCAGATTCCTCTATATAGATCTTTATATCACTAGAGGGGTCACCAGGAGGAGGAAGGAGGTCCTGATTCCTCTATATAGATCTTTATATCACTAGAGGGATCACCGGCAGGAGGAAGGAGGTCCTGATTCCTCTATATAGATCTTTATATCACTAGAGGGATCACCAGCAGGAGGAAGGAGGTCCTGATTCCTCTATATAGATCTTTATATCACTAGAGGGATCACCGGCAGGAGGAAGGAGGTCCTGATTCCTCTATATAGATCTTTATATCACTAGAGGGGTCACCAGCAGGAGGAAGGAGGTCCCGATTCCTCTATATAGATCTTTATATCACTAGAGGGATCACCAGCAGGAGGAAGGAGGTCCCGATCCCTCTATATAGATCATTATATCACTAGAGGGATCACCAGGAGGAAGGAGGTCCTGATTCCTCTATATAGATCTTTATATCACTAGAGGGATCACCAGAGGGAGGAAGGAGGTCCTGATTCCTCTATATAGATCTTTATATCACTAGAGGGGTCACCAGCAGGAGGAAGGAGGTCCCGATTCCTCTATATAGATCTTTATATCACTAGAGGGGTCACCAGCAGGAGGAAGGAGGTCCCGATTCCTCTATATAGATCTTTATATCACTAGAGGGATCACCAGCGGGAGGAAGGAGGTCCTGATTCCTCTATATAGATCTTTATATCACTAGAGGGGTCACCAGCAGGAGGAAGGAGGTCCTGATTCCTCTATATAGATCTTTATATCACTAGAGGGGTCACCAGCGGGAGGAAGGAGGTCCTGATTCCTCTATATAGATCTTTATATCACTAGAGGGGTCACCAGGAGGAGGAAGGAGGTCCTGATTCCTCTATATAGATCTTTATATCACTAGAGGGATCGCCGGCAGGAGGAAGGAGGTCCTGATTCCTCTATATAGATCTTTATATCACTAGAGGGGTCACCAGCAGGAGGAAGGAGGTCCTGATTCCTCTATATAGATCTTTATATCACTAGAGGGATCACCAGCGGGAGGAAGGAGGTCCTGATTCCTCTATATAGATCTTTATATCACTAGAGGGGTCACCAGCGGGAGGAAGGAGGTCCTGATTCCTCTATATAGATCTTTATATCACTAGAGGGATCGCCGGCAGGAGGTCCTGATTCCTCTATATAGATCTTTATATCACTAGAGGGGTCACCAGCAGGAGGAAGGAGGTCCTGATTCCTCTATATAGATCTTTATATCACTAGAGGGGTCACCAGCAGGAGGTCCTGATTCCTCTATATGGATCTTTATATCACTAGAGGGATCACCAGCAGGAGGAAGGAGGTCCTGATTCCTCTATATAGATCTTTATATCACTAGAGAGATCACCAGCGGGAGGAAGGAGGTCCTGATTCCTCTATATAGATCTTATATCACTAGAGGGGTCACCAGGAGGAGGAAGGAGGTCCTGATTCCTCTATATAGATCTTTATATCACTAGAGGGGTCACCAGCAGGAGGTCCTGATTCCTCTATATAGATCTTTATATCACTAGAGGGATCACCAGCAGGAGGAAGGAGGTCCTGATTCCTCTATATAGATCTGTATATCACTAGAGGGGTCACCAGCAGGAGGAAGGAGGTCCTGATTCCTCTATATAGATCTTTATATCACTAGAGGGGTCACCAGCAGGAGGAAGGAGGTCCTGATTCCTCTATATAGATCTTTATATCACTAGAGGGATCACCGGCAGGAGGAAGGAGGTCCTGATTCCTCTATATAGATCTTTATATCACTAGAGGGATCACCAGCGGGAGGAAGGAGGTCCTGATTCCTCTATATAGATCTTTATATCACTAGAGGGATCACCAGGAGGAGGAAGGAGGTCCTGATTCCTCTATATACAATAGCTCTTTATATCAAGCTCTATCTACTAGCAATGGGGACCTAATAAAGTGGCCGGTGAGTGGATATTTGAAAGCATTTGCACATCACATTATTTCTTCACACGTGCCTAAAACTTTTGCACAGTATTGTACACAGCAAAATGTTGAATTCAGATATTTATAATATGGAACACTTCACATATTTGAAATGAACCTGATTAGTAATACAAATGTAAACAAATCCTTTCGAAATAAGGAAACAAAATTTCTCCGAAATAAAGAGATTCGAATTTGAATGCCGATTCAATATTTTTTGACTCGATTTAATTTAATTCAATTCAACAAATTTGAATGGAAGTCAAAAACGAATAAAAGAAACAAAGCAAATTGAACTAAACGAAATGAGTTCAATAAGGAATTAAAACCGTTTTTTCATTCTGCACATTTCTACTTCATATAAATAAAGGAATTACAAAAGAAAAAGTGAAAAGTATTTTCTGTACTTTGTTACATTGAGGAAAGTCCCGTCCTTGGCGTTCAGCCAATAGACAATTATAAACGAATAAATAAATATTAAAGTTGCCATTGGTCCCGAAAAATTTAAAAAAGAAACCTTTATAAAGAATAGTCCAGCCTGATCCAATAGGAATGAACCATTGGCTGGCTGGTTGGTGGAAGGCTCAGTGGCGCCCTCTGGGTGTCCTCTCGGGTTCTGCCTTCAGTCATATCACTGTGGTGACCCCCCTTTCCTTCATACATGTCCCGGGAAATGGGTTTAGAACATAGACAAGTTCTGATAGACGTGACGTATTGGATCTGAACTCGGCGACATCCGAATATTGTATTTGGAGTCTCCGTAGAAGAGACAAATCTTTCCTGTAAGCAGACCATAGCGGGGTCCTTTGTGTATGGGGGTCCCGGGTCAGGGGTGGGGAGCAGATGGGACAATAGGACTTTATCACCCACACAGGACACAGGCGGCTGCTCCCACATGGTCCCCGCTCTGTAATGATCCCCTCTCCCCCCAGGCTGATCCCCCCACCCCCACCCATGACATCAATCACACATTCCTGGGACAGGAGACATCGCGGGCACAGCAGGAGGGGGGCACAGCAGGAGGGGGGGCCTGGTATGAGGGGGGGGGGCACGACAGGAGAGGGGCTCAGCCAGACACAACGAGGCCGGGATAGAAAGGGATCCATTATCAATGATATAATAGAAGAGAAATATCCGTCCTACAAAACCAGATCACCGTCCCGCCAAACGTTTGTATCTCACAACTGACCCCCGGGGAAGGTGCTGCCCTCCTATATCCTGCAATCCTCGGAGGAGCCAATCACCAAATACACAACGCCTTCCGAGAACCCCAGATCACTCTTCAATGAAACAATGTAGTCATCTTTATCAACGAAATATCAACCGCGTCTACCAAAAACCCTTAACCCCTTCCATACCGGACACCCCCCACCCCCTCCTCCCCCAGACCAATTCTCAGCTTTCAGCGCTCTCACACTTTGAATGACAATTACGCAGTCATGTAACACTGTACACATTGACATTTTTATCATTTTTTTTAGACAGATAGAGCTTTCTTTTGGTGGTATTTAATCAAAAAAATGAAAAAAAGAGCAAACATTTTGAAAAAAAAAAAACGTCTGAATTTCTGTTTTCAAATAAGTAATTTTTCTCATTTACTGATGTGCACTAATGAGGAGGCACGGATATGCACCACTGATGAGGCGGCACTGATTGGCACTGTTGGGCTACACTGATGGGCAGCCCTGATGGACACTGCTAGGCAGCACTGAGCAGGTGGCACTGATAGGCAGCCCTGATGGGCACTGATAGCAACCACTAGACAACACTAATGAGGAGGCACTGATTGGCACTGTTGGGCTGCACTGATGGGCACTGCTTAGGCTGCACTGATAGGCAAATATAAGGCAGGACTGATGAGGAGGCACTGTTGGGCTGCACTGATGAGGCTTCATTGATATACAGCATTGATAAGCAGCCCTGATGGGCACTGATAAGCAGCACTGATGAAGCAAATATAAGGCAGGACTGATGAGAAGGCACTGATAGGCACTGTTGGGCTACACTGATGGGCACTGATATGCAGCACTGAGCAGGTGGTACTGTTGGGCTGCACTGATAGGCAGCCCTGATGGGCACTGATAACCACTGCTAGACAGCACTGTTGGACTACACTGATAGCCACTACTTAGGCTGCACTGATGAGGAGGCACTGATTAGGCTGCACTGATAGGCACTGCTCAGGCAGCATTGATGAGGCACTGCTTAGGCAGCACTGATGGGCACTGTTAGGCAGCACTAATGAGGAGGCACTGCTGAGACTGCACTGATAGGCACTGCTTAGGCAGCACTGATGAGGAGGCACTGACTGGCACTGTTGGGTTGCACTGATGGGCACTGCTTAGGCAGCACTGATAGTCACTGATGGGCAATACTAGGCAGGACAGATGAGGAGGCACTGATTGGCACTGTTGGGCTGCACTGATTGGCACTGTTGGGGCTGCACTGATGGGCACTGCTGAGGGAGAACTGATGAGGAGGCACCGATGGGCACTGCTGAGGCTACACTGATAGGCACTACTTAGGCAGCACTGATGAGGGGGCACTGATTGGCACTGTTGGGGCTGGACTGATAATCAGTGTAGATGTCCCTGTCACAATTGCCGGTTACCGGCTCTCCTCTCCTCATGCTGTGACAGCGAGTGAGGAAAGGAATGCCGATAACCGGAAATCGTGCTCATTCATTTTTTTATATTAATTTTCGTTTATTATACAAGAATGTTACACATACAAACTACTTACAGTTATAGGAAAACAATACAGGATATACAGAGCATACATACACCAACTAACCATTCCTAGCAAATGAACATCACCAATAGTATGTATGCAGTAAGAGCGCCCACAAAATCACTTCGCTTCTGTTATAGCTGGTCCACATTTCTTACTTTGAACAGGACTTCAGGCATTAAGCATTTAAAGTAAAGTGGTATGTTTAAGTCATCTTTATTTATGTATAAAGTTTTGACATCAAAACAAAAACAGATCCGTGAACCAGATAAGACAATAAACAGGTCTGAGTAGGTGATAGTCAGTACAAGTATGCGATTGTCCAGATGGTGGATCGTCAGGATCGTGTTACATCAGATGATCCTCATCACAATTAAAAGTCTCACATCCCCCTACATGCATTAATGCTTAAGACTAGGAAAGAGCTCGATGTTCGGGTCTAACATCGGGTGTTCGCCCGTTCACCGAAGAGCAAAAATTATGGGGCGTTCGCGGGAAATACGAGTGCCGCGGAACACCCCATAATGCACTGCGAGATCGCAGTGCATTGTTGTATGATGATTGGATAAAGCATGCACCTGACCTGCGTGCTTTGGTCAATCCCAGTGCCCGCTGCTAAGAGAGTCATAATTGGCCAAAGGCAGGGTGCCTTTGGCCAATCATGGCTCAGGGGGACTAAGTCCACGCCCTTCACTATGTAAGGCTGCCTACACAGCGGTCCTGTGTAGTGTTGTTGATGTGGACGGAGACATAACTTGATTTAGATTAAGCAGGCAGGTTATTCAGTTAGTGGCAGTGTATTTGATATATATATATACAGTCAGTCTAGTATATATATATATTCAGTGTTTACTCTATATTCAGTCAGTGCAGGCAGTGTATTAATATATATATATATATACTCTGCATCCAGTGTAGCCTATATCTACAATACAGTGCATTCTGTGGTGTACTGTGCAGCCGTAGTGCAGTTGCTACTACTTTTCTGGTGGTGTACACAGTACACAATGTGCAGGTGCTACTACCTTTCTGGTGGTGTACACAGTACACAATACAGTGCAGTTGCTACTACTTTTCTGGTGGTGTACACAGTACACAATACAGTGCAGTTGCTACTACTTTTCTGGTGGTGTACACAGTACACAATACAGTGCAGTTGCTACTACCTTTCTGATGGTGTACACAGTACACAATACAGTGCAGCCGTAGTGCAGTTTCTACTACTTTTCTGGTGGTGTACACAGTACACAATACAGTGCAGTGTGGTGTTGCAAAACAAAATATACATCATGTCCGGAAAGCCACCAAGGAGAGGCAGACGCTCACAGGCCACTAAAAGAGGGCAAGCAGCCTCTGTGTCTACAGTCAACAGTGCTGGTCGTGGACATGGTGTATCCTCAGCACGTGGCCGTGGGACATGCTTGTCCTTTTTTCCTGCAGCTGGCCGTGTTTTTGAGCCACAACATGCAGAAGAGTTGGTGGTGTGGATAACAAAGCCGTCCTCATCCTCTGTCACGCAGGATCAGAGTAGTTTGCCTTCTAATGCAGCTGCCAAAGCAGCCTATTCCACCGGCTCCTTGTCCACAGTGCACGAAGGAGTCCCCAGTGTCCACAGTGTACATGCTGCTGGAGCATGTGCAGCGATTTGAAGGCTCCGATTTTGTTTCCCAGGTTGAGGAAGGGAGTAATGTGAGCCTAGAGAGAGGGGTGCCCAAGGGGGACAAGAAACTGGCAGTCATGTTCCCCCATCTGCAGCATACTGCCAAGTTTGCTCCAGTGACGAGGAGGGAGGGGATGATGAGGTCACTGACCCTACTTGGGTGCCTGAGAGAAGAGAGGAGGAGGAGGTACAACTCCAACGATGCAGGATGTCCTCTAGGGGGCAGCTTAAGGGCAGCCACCCTACTGCATCACACAGCAGAGCTCCGCAGGTGCAGGACGCTGCTGACTGCCCGCTGACTTTTGAAAGTTCCTTGGTGTGGGCCTTTTTTGACACGTGCAAAGCAGATTGCACCATTGCTGTTTGCAACCTATGTCTGAAGCAGATCAAGTGTGGCCAGAACATCAGCCGCTTGGGCACCACATGCTTGACCAGACATATGATGACCTGCCATGCAGTCCGTTGGCAACAGCACTTGAAAGACCCACATCAAAGAAAAAGGTGGACTTCTCCTTACTCCTCATCTGGGATCTCCAATCCCACTATACCTCCAGTCCTCTCAAAAACCTGCACTGAGAGGAATAAAGGTATAGCAATAGGTGTCCCAAGTATTGCAGCCAATCTGCTATGAGTACACCAGCATCCAATTTTAGCAGGCAAATTTCCCTACATCAGTTGCTGAACGGTAAAAAGAAATTCGGTCCCAGCCTTACACATGCTCAGCGTCTGAATGCTAGCTTGGCCAAATTGCTAGCACTGTAACTGATGCCGTTTCAGCTGGAAGACTCTGCCCCCTTTCGTGAATTTGTGGGATGTGCTGTACCTCAGTGGCAGGTTCCAAAACGCCATTTCTTTTCACGAAAGGCCATTCCAGCTCTCTACCGGCATGTGGAAGGCAATGTTTTGGCCTTGTTGGACAGGGCGGTCAGCAGTAAGGTGCATATTACTGCTGACTCATGGTCCAGCAGACATGGGCAGGGACATTACTTTTCCTTCACAGCTCACTGGGTAACCCTGCTGGCAGCTGGGAAGGATGCAGGACAGGGTTCAGAATTGTTGAAGCTTGTTGCGCCACCACGCCTCCAAAATGCTAGTGGTGATTCTGCCACAGCTCTCTCCTCCACCCCCCCTTCTTCTTCTTCCTCAATGGCCTCTTCTGCAGATTTCTCCTCTGAACCAGCGGTGCTCTGTAAGTGTTCTAGGGGCTATGCAAGCAGTAAAGCAAAAAGATGCAATGCGGTGCTTGAGTTGGTCTGCTTAGGGGACAGGAGCCACACTGGGGCAGAAATTTTGTCAGCTCTGAAGGGGCAGGCTCAGAGGTGGTTGACGCCATGCCAGCTTCAGCCAGGAATGGTTGTATGTGATAATGGCACCAACCTTCTCTCCGCCTTCTGACAGGGACACTTGACCCATGTTCCATGATTGGCACACGTCTTGAATTTGGTGGTGCAGCAGTTCTTGAGCAGGTACCCAGGCTTACAGGATTTCCTGAGGCAGGCAAGAAAAGTCTGTGTTAATTTCTTCCGGTCATACAATGCCAGTGCTTGGCTGGCTGACATTCAAAGGGAATGCAACCTGCCCACCAACCGCCTCATTTGTGACATGCCCAGCAGGTGGAACTCAATGTCGGCAATGCTGCAGTGGCTGCACATGCAGCAGAGGGCCATCAATGAGTATCTGGACAGGAAAGGGTCAGGAGAGCTTGGCTTATTTTCACCACACCAGTGGCTACTGATCAAGGATGCATGCACTGTCCTGTCACTATTTGAGGAGGCCAAAAGGATGGTGAGCAGCGACAATGCATGCATCAGTGACACTGTCCCTCTAGTCTTCATTTTGGAGCACATGCTTCGTGGAATAATGGACAGGGCACTTGGGGCAGAACAGCGGGAGGAAGAGGAGGACTTCCTTACCTCTAAAGGCCCCCTTTATCCAGATAGCATTCCTGCAGGCCCGCCAAACACACAGGAAAAAGAGGAGGATTGTGTCAGCAGGAACGTGGAGGATAACACTCAGCAAGACTTCAAGGAATGGTTTTCAGTCCCCAGAAACCAAAGGAGTGTTACGTGGCTGGGAGGAGGTTGTTACGGATCATGTGATCCTTAGTGACCCAGAGGACTCTGAATCGAATGCCTCTGCAAACTTACGCTGCATGGCCTCCCTGATTCTGCAAAGCCTGCCAAAGGACCCTAGTATTCGTGGTATCATTACTGGCTGGCAACCCTTCTTCATCCACGTTCCAAGGGTAAGGTTGCAGAACTCATGCTGCCTTCGCAGAGGATGAAACATCTTCAGGAGGCCTTTGAAGAAAGGTTTGTACAATGCATTTCCAGACCCTGGGAGGTAACAATTTCCTGGTGCTGGACAAGGTGTTGCTGAGGCTTTGTTCAGTCAGAGGAAGAGCGGTGGATAAGGTGGCCGGCTGACCGATGCCTTTAAACTATTTTTAAGTCCTCAGCGCCAAGGTCTGATCAGTTCAAGCAGCCATCGCCAGCGTCTGCATTACATGGTGCAGGAATATCTAGGGGCAAGAGCAGACCTTTCCAACAGATCATCCACAGGGTTTCTGGGTCCTGAGAATGGACCACTGGGCAGAACTTGCTCAATATGCAATTGAGCTACTGGCCTGTCCTGCATGCAGTGTTCTTTCTGAATGCACATTCAGTGCTGCTGGAGGGTTTGGAACGGATCATAGAGTGCCCCTGTCCACAGACTCAATTAATAGGCTCACATTCATAAAAATGAATCAGTCTTGGATCAGCAGCTATCAAGCACCTGATGCTGATGTAACTGATTGCATTTTCTATGGATGTGGGATCCAGAAGACTGCATATGCTGACTATCCTATTCCTTCTCAATCTTGATGATGCTAGCTTCCAACAATATTTTTGGTTTAGGGCACCACCATCACTGCCTAAGGCCCAATTTTTCTGCCCCTGTTTAACAGGGGCATGCAATTACAATTTTTGATCTAATATTTCACAGCAGGGCCCATTCCTGCACCCAACAAGTGTATCAGTGAGGGGTTACAGTGTTGTGGCACCACCACCACCACCCAAGGCCCAAATGTTCTGCCCCTGTTTAACAGTGGCATGTAATTACAATTTTTGATATAGTATTTCACAGCAGGGCCCATTCCTGTGCTCACCAAGAGTAACCGTGAGGGCTTACAGTGTTCTGGTACCACCAACACCTAAGGCCCAATTTTCTGCAGAGTATATAGGGCAGGCCGTATAGTATATATACTGCTGTTCAGAGTACATAGTGCCTGGGGACCCCCACGCCATTTTTTTAAAATTTGGGAGCGGGGTTCCCCTTAATATCCATACCAGACCCTAGGGGCCTGGTAATAGGCTGGGGGGGAGGGGAATACATGCCATTTTTTTTTTAATGAGTTTTATCTATATTGCCGGGACCCGACAATACATTACAGCTGCATGCAGTTTTAGAAATGTAATTTTGCTGCTGTATTGTTCTAAACATGGAAAAACGTTGCCACTTTACAGACAGACTATAGACATCCCGCAGGCACGATATTTGAAGGAATATTTCATTTTTATTGTTTCACTTTAAGCATTATTAAAATCACTGCTCCCGAAAAAACTGCTGTTTTAAAAAAAAATGTTTGCATTGATACATGTCCCTTGGGAGAGGACCCAGGTCCCCAAACACTTTTTATGGCAATAACTTCCATACAAGCCTCCCGAAACACACCTCCAAGACCACCACTGCCTTGCTAAAGAAGCTGAGGGTAAAGGTGATGGACTGGCCAAGCATGTCTCCAGACCTAAACCCTATTGATCATCTGTGGGACATCCTCAAACGGAAGGTGGAGGAGCGCAAGGTCTCCAACATCCACCAGCTCTGTGATGTCATCATGGAGGAGGGGAAGAGGACTCCAGTGACAACCTGTGAAGCTCTGGTGACCTCCATGTCCAAGAGGGTTAAGGCAGTGCTGGAAAATAATGGTGGCCACACAAAATATTGACACTTTGGGCCCAATTTGGAGATTTTCACTTAGGGGTGTACTGACTTTTGTTGCCAGCGGTTTACACATTAATGGCTGTGTGTTATACAAGCTGTACACTCACTACTTTACATTGTAGACAAGTGTCATTTCTTCAGTGTTGTCATATGAAAAGATTTACACAAATGTGACTGGGGGGGTGTACTTACTTTTGTGAGACACTATGTGTATCTATATATATATATATATATATATTCACTCCATAAAAATGTAAAAACACTAACATGTCAAAAGAGTATAAAGTGCCGCATTAACGTTGCTTGTGTCCCGGTCTGGCAGCTTGTCCATATAAACAGCAAAAAATAGGATTTTTTGTACTCACCGTAAAATCCTTTTCTCTGTAATTCACTGACCGACACAGCTCCTCTCTGTAACAAATGGGTTGTTAGCCTTATCACTAGGAGAATACTAGGCATAGTTGTAATACAACACTCAGAACTCTTAATTCCGCCCATGGGGCGGTCCCTTGGGTAACAACCCCCCTGTCTGCAGACAGACCTCAGTACGTCAACAAGCAGTATAACATAAAGATAAAAGGAGGGGCGGGTGCTGTGTCGGTCGGTAAATTACAGAGAAAAGGATTTTACGGTGAGTACAAAAAATCCTATTTTCTCTTATATTCACCGACCGACACAGCTCCTCTCTGTAACAAATGGGACGTCCCCAAGCAGTGCCAAACGAGGGGTGGGAAAACAGCATAAAAACTTCATCCACCGTGGCAAGTGGGAACTAGTGAAACTTTACCCACAAAAAACAACAGTGCTGGAAAAACCACCACAAAAATCAGGGTATCCCCAACAGGAGTGATCACCCAAAACCGCATCAAACTGCGGAAGTAATGCAATAACAATAACATAACAGTACTGTGTTTTTCTCGAAAAACCAGTAAACGAAAAAAGATAAAAATAAAAAATTTAAATATATTGCATATTCAATTGCAACTACATGGCTGCCTGCAAAACTTTGAAGCCAAAACAGGCATCAACCGATGCACCGGCGTCTACATTGTAGAACTTGGTAAACGTGTGGACAGACGACCAGGTGACCGCTTTACACACCTGAGCGACAGACGCTTGGTGTCGGAAAACCCAAGACATTCAGATTGCCCTTGAGGAGTGGGCCGTGACCGGAAAGGGGGGCACCTGCCCCTTCCAGGCGTAGGCTTGCGCTACAGTCTGTCCGATCCACCTGGAAATGGCGACCGACGAGACCGCCATGCCTTTCATTGGACCAGCCACCGAAACAAACAGTGAGTCCAACTTCCAAAAGGGAGCTGTGGCAGACAAATACACCTCAAGAGCCCGAAGCACATCCAGAGCGCGAAGGGCCACCTCCTTAGGGTGCTTCGGCTTAGGACACAGAGATGGCAATACAATGTCCTCATTGATATGAAAAGCCGAGACCACTTATGGTAGAAAAGACGGTTGCGGACACAACACCACCTTATCCTTGTGGATAACCAGATAGGGCGACTTGCAAGACAAGACCGCCAGTTCCGAAACCCTCCTGGCCGATGTGATGGCCACTAGGAAGGCCACCTTCAGGGAAAGTCAACAGGGGAATCTCCCTGATATTTTCAAATGGCGGTTTTTGTAGCGCCAACACCCGGTTCAGATCCCAAGGGGGTAGCGGTGGCCGCACCAGAGGGACTACATGTCGTACCCCCTGAACGAAGGTACTCACTGAGGAGTGAGATGCCAGGGGGGGGGGGGGGGGGGTCGCTGAAAAAAAGACAGCTAATGCTGAAAATTTGCCCTCTAATGGTGCTTAATGCCAATTTCTGGTCTACTCCTTGCTGAAGAAAAGCAGGATCCTGGATATGGAAAAGGAGCACGGATGCCATCCTTTCTCCTCACACATGGAGATGTAGGCCTTTCAGGTACGATGGTACATCTTCCGAGAAGATTTCCGTGCTCTCAACACAATTGGGATCACCGATTTCGACAGACCCCGGTTCCTCAACACCTGGCTCTCAAAAGCCATGCCGTTAAAATCAGCGATGGTAAAGCAGGATGGATAATCAGACCTTAAGACAGAAGGTCCTCTCGCAGCGGCAGTCGTCAGGGAGCGTCTGCCACCAGACGCACCAGGTGTGCGTACCAGGGACACTGCGGACAATCTGGGGCAACCAGTATCACTGGGATCCCCACAGCTTCCACCCTGCGAAGCAGACGTGGTAACAGTTTCAGTGGAGGAAAGGCGTAAATCAGCTAGTACTGATCCCCCGGAGCCACCAGCGCATCTGACGCGTCGGCCCATGGATCTCTTGTCCTGGACACGAATCCTGGCACCTTCCGATTGATACGGGAGGCCAGCAGATCCACGCCTGGTGTGTCCCACCTCAGGCACAGTAACCTGAATGTCTCCGGATGTAATGACCATTCCCCAGGATCCAGAACCTGTCGACTCAAACAGTCCGCCTGCCAGTTCTCCACTCCCGGGATGTAAATGGCTCACAGGGCCGGTACGTGTCGCTCTGCCCACCAAAGTACGTGAGCGTCCCCCCTTGGTGATTGACTTATGCCACGGCCGTGGCGTTGTCTGACTGGGTCCTGATCGGACGCCCTTGCAGTCTCATCGACCATGTAGAGTGACCGATTTCCCAGACTGAATCACAGGGACCTCAACCACCAGATCAGTGAGTATCTGACTGACTCACCTGGATCTGTCGATCCAGGGACAACTGAGATTTGTCCCATTTTGTCAAAATCCTCTTCTGCAGGACTCTGGTGTGGAACTGGGCATAAGGTACTGCCTTGAAGGAGGCTACTATGAGTCCCAGTACTCGCATGTAAAAGCGGAGCGACGACCACTTGTGGTTCATCCGCTGTTTTACCACAGATCTGAGAGTCTGCAATTTGCATGAAGGGAGAACACTCTCGCTTCCCTGGAGTCCAGCCGCAAGCCTAGGTACTCCAGACGCTGGGTCGGCACAATCACCGACTTCATTAGGTTCAACAGCCACTCAAATTCTTGCAGGGTCTGCATGGTGATCGCCACATCCTCGTCTAATACTGAGGCGGAAGATAGTCTAGGTATCGCATGATCACGATCCCATGTTGCCGTAGCAACGCCAACACTGGATCCAATACCCTGATAAAGACTCGGGGGGCTGAAGCCAGACCAAAGGGACGAGCCACAACTGGTAGTGGGCTTCCCCGACTGTAAACCGCAGCAACTTTTGATGCCGAAGGCATATGGGTATGTGCAGGTACGCATCCTGGATGTCTAAGGACGCCAGGGAGTCCCCTTGATGGAGTGCAGCGACTACTGAGCTCACCGATTCCATTCGGAACCTCTACACTTTTACAAAGTGATTGAGGGCTTTTAGGTCCAAGATAGGCCGTACCCCTTCCTTCTTGGGAACCACAAACAGATTTGAGTAGAATCCCTGGAAGCTTCTGATTCCGGAACCTGTACAATCACCCCGCACTTCAGCAAATCCCTTACCGCCCCCAAGAGGGCCTCCCGGCGAGCCGGGGATACGGGCATGCTGGAGGGAAAGAAACTGTTTGGCGGCCAAGAGAGAAACTTGTAGCCTGTGGAAATCAGATCGCAGACCCTTTGGTCGGACAACCGTGAGGACCACCGCGCTGCAAACTCCCGAAGGCGACCCCCCGCCCGAGATATGGGTGGGGGCAATCTTCGTGCGGTAGCACTTTTTATTCGCAGGCTTGTTAGGCTTGCGGTTCCAGAGACCACTTTGATCGTCCGTGGACGTCCTGTCGGGCTTGGACGCTTTGTCGAAGCTCCGGGCGGACGAAAAAAAAAAAACGTTTGTGAGCGGAAAAGGAGGGCCCCTGCCTACGGCGTGGCTCCTTAGCCTTCCTGGCCTTCTAATGAGGCTCCAACGAGCCGGTTGCCAAGGAAGGGAAGATCCGTCCGGGCTTTTTTGGATGCCTGGTCAGCAGACCAGCATTTTAGCCAAATCAGGCGCCTCAGCACCACAGCTGACACTGAAGCCCTGTATAACAGAGGGAGAGTATCCAGGGCCGCGTCACAGATGTACTTAAGGCCTTGCACTAGTTGGTCTGCTAGTTCCACGCAGACAGGAGAAGCCTGTTGCTCTCCCAATTCGCGGTGCAAAACTTTTGCCCACTCAGTCAGTGTCTGCGACACAAGTGCGGATGCCAGTACTGGTCGCACGGCTGACCCCCCCACCGTAAACGAGGAACGAGCCACTGCCTCTGCCTTTCTGTTCGTGGGATCCTTGAATGCAGGAGTCCCCTCAACCGTGATCGTGGTTACTTTATTTAACCTGGATACTGGGGGGTCCACGACCGGAGGAGCCGACCATCTTTGAGAAGGCTCTCCTCAAAAGGGTAACGCACCGTCATGTATTTGGGGACCAAGGGTCCGTTGCGGGCGACCCCATTCCCTGTAAATAAACTTGTCAAAATAAGTCAGATACGGGAACACCTTAGGTGAACATGGCTTGCGGGACCCAAAAGGGACCGGTACATCAGCAGAGGAATCTGCTGGCTCCTGAATCTTCAGGGAATCACGCACAGCCGGACCCGGACGGGGACTCATCCTCCGGTCTGAAACGGCCCTGGTCAGCGTCATCTGACAAGACAGAACAGGGGTCACCAGCTTCAGCAGGACCCGAGTCTGCGTCAGCGCTCTTCCCAGAGGACGGGGGGGGGGCAGGGGCCTCTTTAGTGCACCTTCTTCCCACGCACCGCCTCCATCTTGGCAACGAGTAAATTGAGGACCGCCGTCAGGGTGTCCATGGGTACTGCGCAATCCGCAGGTGACCCGGTTACAATTGCCTGGATTCCGGGGGAAGAAACACCAGTTTCTGAAGACATGCTGACCCTATCCTGTCTGCCACCCGAAGTGGACTTAGGACAGTGACAGTCCCGCCCTCCTTGCCACCGCTGACTGAGGGGCTCTTTCCGCCGGACTCACCACCCTGAGGAGTTCTGCGCTGTCCACAAGTAGTGCCTGTAGTCCCTGAGTGCTCCCAAGTGCAGAGGAAACAAAAACTGTGTCTGTGTCAGCTGCTAGAATGAGTGCTAAAAGGTTCTAGAAAAGTGCTTTAGCTTCAATAAAATGGCTGCCCAGCGTCCAGTACACAGACAGGAAACACAGGGAAAATGGCTGTGAGCACACACACGAGTCATGCTGCTGCTAGAGAACACTGAGAACGTGTTCAGACTTCCAGAAAATGGCCGCCAGTGTCCTGAATAGGAGATCACTTGGAAAATGGCCGCTGGAGTCCAGGAAGGCAATCTGCCCTTGCCCACACCTAAAATGGCCGCCAGCAGCTCCATGAGGTACAGAAAGCAAAGATGATAGCAGAAACACAGCACCGCACCAGACCACAGCAGATCCTCACAGGCACCTTCCGGGAGCATAACCCACAGAACCCAGGACACCCCCAGCCAGCCAGCATCTCAGGTGAGAGCCCACAAAGATCCCTGTATATACAGACATACACCGCTCAGCAGCCACATGCAGCACCCCACCAGGGAGGGGGGGAGGGGAGATAGGGACTGGAGAGGTTAGAGAGGGAGGGGAGGAACCTCCGAATCGACCTCCCAGGGAATGCCCAGCTGCTCAGCCCCACCGAGGCAGGGAGAGCTGTACTTACCAGTCCTGAAGAGCTGGGAGACATTCCACAGCAGGACTACTCCTAATCAGTATAGGGTAGCTGCTAGGCCTCGGCATACTGTGACTCAGACATCAGTAGCCCGATCATATGTACGCCCCGGAGCATAAAAGCTCACCGACCACCTCTGGAGCTGAGGTTTCGTCGTGGCCTGCCGAGCCGTAGCTGCGACCTGCACACGCTCGATGGCCGGACTGGGGAGACTACAAGGATAAGGGTATCCAGCCTGTCACCCAGCCGGCTGTTGATAGTAGATCACAAGATCAGTCATCTTGCGCAAAAAGCCAAGCTTCTGCATAAAAAAACACGGACCGATGGGCCCGCAGGGTTCTTAGGTCTTTCTCCTTTACTAGGCAAAAAAAAACTGAGGTCTGTCTGCAGACAGGGGGGTTGTTACCCAAGGGACCGCCCCATGGGCGGAACTAAGAGTTCTGAGTGTTGTATTACAACTATGCCTAGTATTCTCCTAGTGATAAGGCTAACAACCCATTTGTTACAGAGAGGAGCTGTGTCGGTCGGTGAATATAAGAGAAACTTAAGTTCATGACTTAAGATTACCCGTGTCCATTTTCCTCTATTCAAATTAACCACATGCCGACCGCGCTATAGTCGAAAGACGTCTACAGCGCAGTCGGCTTGTTCTAAGTGGACGTCCTACGGACATCCTCCCAGAAACTTGCTCCCGCGCGCCCCAGGGGGAACATCCGTGACCGCCGGGTCCGCATCACGGATCACGGTAAACAACCGCTGATAGCGGCCGTTTACCACGTGATCGATCCGTCAAATGACAGAGCGATCACATGTACACAAACCGGCGTCACGTCATGACGCCGGTTCCTCCCTCCCCTCGCTGTACTGATCGGTACAGAGAGGGGAGAAGCGGAGAGGGGGGAGAGACGGGACCAGCACTGTGGGCTGGATGTGTAGTCCCCACAGCGCTGGTCAATACACTGCCACCACTGTGCAATACTCTGCCACCACTGTGCAATGCTCTGCAACCACTGTGCAATGCTCTGCCACCACTGTGCAATACTCTGCAACCACTGTGCAATGCTCTGCCACCACTGTGCAATACTCTGCCACCACTGTGCAATACTCTGCAACCACGGTGCAATGCTCTGCAACCACTGTGCAATACTCTGCAACCACTGTGCAATGCTCTGCCACCACTGTGCAATGCTCTGCCACCACTGTGCAATGCTCTGCAACCACTGTGCAATGCTCTGCCACCACTGTGCAATGCTCTGCCACCATTGTGCAATACTCTACCAATACTGTGCAACACTGTAATACTCTGCCAATACTCTGCAATAATTTTTAATAGAAACAAAGAATTTTTTATTTATTTTTTTTTACCGAATTTTCAGTATTTTTTGATTTATAGCGCAAAAAATTAAAAACCCAGCGGTGATTAAATACCACCAAAAGAAAGCTGTATTTGTGTGAAAAAAAGGACACAAAATTCATTTGGGTACAGTGTTGTATGACGAAGTAATTGTCATTCAAAGTGTGAGAGCACCGAAAGCTGAAAATTGGTCTGGGCAGGAAGGGGGTTTAACTGCCCAGTGGTCAAGTGGTTAACAAGAAATAAAACAACAAACAAAATAAAAATTCCCATGTTTTTATATAAAAAACATAATACAGTATACAGCTTGGTGACTGGTTAACAATTAACATTCATCATAAAGCTTATCTTCTGCATAAATCAAGTAAATAAAACCCCAAATTACACCCCCTTCCAAAACAAATGTCTCAAATTCACATGACTTTATAAAGCATCCTGTAAAAATATGTTACATTATAAAAAAAAGAAAAATATTTAGTTAAAATTTTAATTTTCAAATCATCAGTAATGTTAAATAACCCCCCCCCCCCCCAACTATAAAAACGAAATTTCCCGTTAGAACAAAACAAATAAATACCTAAGTATTACCCCCCTCTAGTGGTGTCTAACAAAACCGCAACTTAAAGTTATATTAAAGTCTAAATTTTTTATTTAAAAATAACAATCATGTTATACTTACCGGCTCTGTAATTGTTTTGCACAGAGCAGCCCGGATCCTCCTCTTTTCGAGTCCCACACCGGCGCTCCTGGCCCCTCCCTCCTGTCGAGTGCCCCCACAGCAAGCAGCTTGCTGTGGGGGCACCCGAGCTGCAGCACTGTGTGTTCATTCAGACACAGAGCCGCGGTTCGGCCCTGCCCCCTCTCCTCATTGTCTAACTGACTTTGATTGATAGCCAATGGTGCCGCTGCTGTGTCTCAGCCAATCAGGAGGGAGAGTTGAGATGGGGGCTCAGGTAAGTATTAGGGGGGGGGGGGGGCTGCTGCACACAGGTTTTTTGTCTTAATGAATAGAATGCACCTTCTGCCTTTACAATCACTTTAAAATCCCAAATAAAACAGTTTAGATTCAATGCTTTATTTAAACCTCCCGGGACAAGGCTATGTAGCTCATGGATCCACTTGGACTCTCGCTGGCTGACCACTGGTATTTTGTTATTCCTCCAATGTTTGGTACACTTTTCCACCCCCCCCCCCCCCCCCAAAATTGCATCCCTGATAGATCCTTGTTATGGTGTAAAAGGAAATGTTTAGATTACTCATGTTTTTGTACAATCCTTTAATACAATATATTTTGCACATGTTCTTGTATCCTATGATGTAGGGGTCTTTTGGTTCTTCCTATGTATTGTAGGCCACATGGGCATTCTAATATGTACACCACACCCTCCATATTGCAGGATATAAAATCTTTTGATAACATTTGCCAGTTGTTCTTGCTTGAAATGTAGTCCTCTTGCTCCAGTTGGAGAAGCTCTAGGAATGAGCACAGGAGATCCACTGGATCCTTTATTTCAATGGACTGAGTTCTTAGGTTGGGTCACTGCTCTTCTGCCTCCTGAAGTTTCTTGGTCAGATCAGCCAGACACAGCTCAAGATCTTCTCTGCCACGGTAGACACTCGAGGAATGTTTCGGCAGGACAGGTCAAGGTGGGTGAGGGCCTGGCAGCTAAGGACATCTCTGCAGAGATGGACTTCGTGTGCCCCATCATATGCCAACCTGTACCAGGGGGAATGAGAGAGCACGCTCTCATCATCTGAGCACCTGCGACCATACATGGAGAACGTGGTGTCGATATATTGACGATATTTTCGTAGTATGGGATGGAACTCCAGAATCTCTAGAAGATTTCCTGAAGGCGCTTAATGTTAACAAGTTTAACTTGACCTTTACCATGACGTTTGATGAGTCAGACATTAAGTTTCTGGATTTAACTATTCATAAACAACCAGATGGGTCTTTGACCAGTTCTCTCTTCCGCAAACGGACTTCCGGTAACTCCATCCTACATGCCACCAGTTTTAACCCGCAACCACTGATCCGTTCCATTCCATACAGCCAATACCTACGTGTCAGGAGGAACTGCACTGATGACTCTACCTTTCAGCGAGAGGCGGACTCGTTAATGGGCAGACAAGACTTGCTTGAAAAAGGCCTACAAAAGGGCAGTTTCCAAAACTAGACAGGAACTTATTTATGGTTCCAAATCGAATAAAAATCAAAGGAATCCAATTAGAATTATAACAAAATTCTCTAATCAACATAGGAATTTACACAATATTGTCAAACGTTATTGGAACGTTCTCAAAATGGACACCACCATTGGTCCTTTTGTTCAGGATCCACCGTCATTCACATTCAAGCGGGCAAAATCGATCGGGGACAATTTAGTGTCTAGTGAGTATTTGGGTGGAGGCGGCAAACGTGACCCTTGTAAACACCCAGGAACGTTTAGATGTGGTGGGTGCCCATACTGCCAATTTATGAATACTAATTTGAATGTAATGCTACCAAATGGTGAAAAATACACCCCTGGTCATTATGCTAATTGCAAAACTACTGGTGTTGTATACTTACTTATGTGCGATTGCGCATGTTATTATGCGGGCAAGACGAACCAGGAGTTCTGGAGACGGGCATATCGTCATATAGCTGCAATGAAATCATGTAACCCAAGCTTACCCCTTGGGAGACACGTTACAGCAATCCATGCGGGTATTTCTCCACAAGTGTCTTTCGTCATTTTGGATCGTGTTCATTCTGGGTTACGTGGAGGCGATTGGAATAAAGTCCTTTTGCAGCAAGAGCAAAAATTGATTTTTCGCCTTCAGGCAACCAAACCCCCCAGGCCTCAATGATGCAATCTCATACCGACCCTTCCTGGAGGGGTTCACCTCTGGGGGATCGGAGTGGGATCTCATTGAGGCGAATATGTCGCAATTTTCTTGATTCTGTCTACTATATATACGTCAGTTATACTAGAAGTGCTCTGGTTCAAATTTTTGGCTATATTTTGTTTAAATGCAATCATTCCTCACACTAAACACATTACCGGTGTTTGTGTGCTATAATTAAGGGTTTTTGTAAAATATATTTTCTATTACCATTCAAATGTTTTTGATAAATGTGGCTTTACACTTGTGGATGTATACCCCTTTGGATTTCTGGGACGTTATTTGGATTGCTACAATGCTCATACTGTATGTCCATTGTAACTATTTCTGACAGGCCTCTCGAAATATTTAAATACCTAAATCAGGGGTGCCCAACCTTTTGAAGAGCGAGGGCCACTTAAGCAAATTGGTAACTGGTCGTGGGCCACAATGAGTGGAGCGGGAGGATGACAGGTCCTTTTCCATGGACACAGCCCACTCTGCTCTATGGGCCCTTTGATCCAATCCGATTAGCGTAAACGGAAGGGGCAGATCCCTTTCTATTTTTTTTTTAGGTAGGCGGGTGTAAACACACAAGTCCGTTTACATCTGCTGCTCCATAGAGGTGAATAGTAAGTCCAATTGGGTCGGACCAATCATGTGAAAGGGGCCTAAGGCTGCTTTCACACTGATGCGCTGCGATTTGCCCAAACGGCGGGTGCAGCGCAGTGAACCTGTGGATTTTCTGTGGGTTAGCTGCACTTTGCCGTAAACTTCTATTATATCCTGCAGGTGTGGCGCAAAAAACCCGCAGGTAATAACAGAAGTCTATGGCTCAATGCAGGTAACCCGCAGCTGCAATGCACCTGCAGATCAGTTTGAAAGCAGCCCAGTAACCACTGCAAAACAGATATATCCATATATACTGTGAATTTAGTAGTAATTCGGTATCACACCGCTTGTGACAGGAGAGGGCGCTATACAGGAATCATTGGCTTATGTGGCTCTGCTCCGCAGCCACTTGCTTCCACTACCAGCGGCTTCATTCACAAAACTGCTGCTCTGGGATGGCGGGTCGGCAACCCTGTGATCTTGGCTTGCCAACCTGCCATCTTAGAGGTTGAGGGCCACTGGTTGGGCACCCCTGACCTAAATATTATATCCAATTTCTTGGTATTTGTCTATTAGGATTCTCTGAAATGCCTTTCCGAATATTGTTATGTGTACAATTTCTGAGACCATTAATGTTATATGATTCACTGTCTCCATCTAGGCCCCCTTCTCTCTGTGCACTTTCTCCTTTGTTTACAATAATGCAAGTTTTTGCCCTCCAGGGATCCTTTCCTGCCGTGTGCCGACGCTGTGGGGACAAGTGCTGGGATCTCAGCGTTCCTACACTCGGCACACGGGGGCCATGGTGTCATTCCTTGTGATGTGACTTTCCTGGCCGCCTGATTTCCGACATTCAAGGCCGGAGGCTTTGTTGTCCTCCGGTGCCTTGGTGATCTGCGTGCCGCGAGTCACTGACGCGGACGCCGGTCACCTCCCTTTTCCTATCTCCACCTTGCGTGTGACGTCACAACGCCGCTGGTTTTTGCGACGTCGTTTTGACAGATGTGGTGTGGGCAGGCCTGCGCACCAGAGGCTCGGAGGGCAGCCCTTCCCACTTCATCTAAGTTGCCACACCCCCTTGTGATCAGCTGTGGCTGATTATGCTTGTTAGGCATTACTACATGTCAGCAGCAGTGCTCTGTCTCATGCTACTCCAGGCATCGGACTGATCGTGCTGCTGCATGACTAATTACAGGTAAAAAGATACTCTTTGGCCCCTTTCACACTGGGGGGGGAGCCGCGGTGACGGTAAAGCAGCGCTATATTTAGCGCTGCTTTACCGTCGTTTTAACCGCGGTTTTCGGCCGCTCGCGGTGCAGTTTTACCCCCCGCGAGCGGCCGAAAAAGGGTTAAAGACCCCCCGCAGAGCACCGCCGTAGCGGCGGTATTGCCGCGGTGTCCCATTCTAATCAATGGGAAGGAGCGGTGAACACACCGCTCCATACCGCTCCAAAGATGCTGCTAGCAGGACTTTTTTGACCGTCCTGCTAGCGCACCGCTCCAGTGGGAAAGCCCGCCGGCTTTCACACTGGAGTTAAAGGGGCCAGATTTTTTCAGGCGGTATACAGGCGCTATTTTTAGCGCTGTACCGCCTGAAAAATGCCCCAGTGTGAAAGGGGCCTTTGGGATAAACTTTTGAACCACTTACCTGCTTTTGAAATCGATGACGGCATGGTGGACATACTATATATATGCTCTCTCATCCCTAGCTGGGCTGTATTATTCAGTATTCTATACCAAACAATATATATATATATATATATATATATATATATATATATATATTTTTTTTTTTTATTTCTTCTGCATTTGCTTTTTTAGATAATCCTGGCTATGGTGTACCATCTTGTCAGGCTTTTTCTGTACTTCTAGGGGTACTTATCCCCTACTGCACTTACTTTCGTTTGAGGTGATTGGATATTTATTTACCAATTTCTTTCTTCATGACGCACACCAGCAGGTATGTTATCATTACTGGGGGTCACTACACATTGTGGGGAAAGAATCCCAAATTATAATATAAAAGATAAAAACCTCCCCCTTTTCCCTTCCCTGTTAAGGTTGTTGTTTTTTGCCTATATAACGACAAATATTGTCGAGTCACATCGGTCACTCATTATCCCAATGTTTTTCGTGTTAGGATCATTACAGGCACAACAGATTGGGTGTAATATATGTGGTTGGGATACGCCCCCTGTGTCTACCCCGACTGCTGGCTTCTCGGCAGCCCACAGCGTTGTGCACTGGCTTACGGATCGGACCCCTGGTGGCAAATCTTCTTCCCTATTCCCAATTTTTATATGTTGGATGCTTTTGGATGGTGACCTACAGCAATACATGGTTAGAACAAACATATAATGTGATCAACGGATGTTATTTGACATTCTATGTGTGGAGCTACAGTTACCAATTGTGATTGTTTTGTTTACTCACTGTATGTCTTTACAACATCCACAGATAAGAAAATATTACACTATCTTCCTCTGAAGAAGAGGTTCTACTTCCCAATAACCTTGAAACGCGTCAGGCTTCTTATAGCCTCAGCTCATTGCTCAGGATCTATTAGTGTGGTGTAGTTATTCTTTATTGTATACAACTTGTTTGTTTTTCCTGTATGCCACCCATTATCAAGCTTGCATCCATATATTTTTACTACTTTCTTATTTTAACTTTTTCTAAATAAACGATATTTTGATAAAATTTTTGAAGACACCTGCCTTTCAAAGTCCCACAAGAGGAAAAACTGTCCTATTATAGAGTTCTTAGGTTGGGTCACTGCTCTTCTGCCTCCTGACGTTTTTTGGTCAGAGCAGCCAGACACAGCTCAATGTCTTCTCTGCCACGGTAGACACGTTTCAATCCTCGAGGAATGTTTCGGCAGGAAGACAGGTCAAGGTGGGTGAGAGCCTGGCAGCTGAGGACATCTCTGCAGAGAAAATGAGGGTCAGTACTCTACAGGGTGGGCAGAATATCACTACAAATATCTATATTGAGAAATGATCACCTGACAGCGTGGGGCGTAGCTCTGGTTCCTGAGAGGTTCAAGGATCGGAGTGTGTCATTGCCTGCACCACTTCCACCGGTGAGATAATGCAAGGCCTGTGCCAAATCCTCTTCCGTGTATCCCTGACTTGTTAGGTCCAGTTCCTGCAGGCTGTGCCCCCATTTACGGGTCAGCAGATGGGATCCAGAAACCATCGATGAGGACACCATAGTGCTGCAGTACAAACCCAGGAAGAGGCGCTCCACATCTGACAAAGACAAGCAAAGATCAGATTCAGAGAACCCAACTGAAGTATACATACAGTGTGAGAGAGGGAAAGAGAGGAAGAGAGAAAGAAGGGAAGGGAAGAGGAGTAAAAAGGAGGGGAGAGAGTAATGTAAAAAGAGATATTTTGTCAGGCTGAGCAGAACCCTACAACAACAAATCAGCACCTGTCCACTCAAAACTCCCAACATCCCAGCCTGGAATAACCTAAAATAAATGAAACAATTTCATAAAAGAATTATGTCCCCAACTAGAGGAATGGAATTAAAAGATTACTTACCGTATATACTCGAGTATAAGCCGACCCGAATATAAGCCGAGGCACCTAATTTTACCACAAACAACTGGGAAAACTTATTGACTCGAGTATAAGCCTAGGGTGAGAAATGCGCAGCTACTGTAAGTGTAAAAGAGGGTCAACGATGCCCATTTTCAGCCTCACTGTGCCCATGCAGATGGACACAGTTGACCGATTTGGGGCCCTGTATCTCAGGGTCACTTAGTGCTAGGAACCCCATCTTTAGATATGTTGTAGTGCTAATTCCACTGGGTTGGAATACAACATTTGGGGTTCCTAGCACCAAGTGTCCCAGAGATATGTGGCCCCAAATTCGGGTCAGAAAATCTCAAGCACTTTTCTGCAGCAGAGAATGACATTTTCTGAACCGACTTTGGGGCCCTGTATCTCGGGGCCACTTAGTGCTAGGAACCCCATCTTTGGATATGTTGTAGTGCTAGTTCAACTGGGTTTGAATGCCAAATTTGGGGTTACTAGCTCCAAGTGTCCCCGAGATATCGGGCCCCAAATTCGGGTCAGAAAATGTCAAGCACTTTTCTGCAGCAGAGAATGACATTTTCCGAACCGATTTGGGGCCCCGTATCTCGGGGCCACTTAGAGCTAGGAACCCCATATTTGGATATGTTATAGTGCTAGGTCCACTGGGTTGGCACACCAAATTTGGGACTCCTAGACCCAAGTGGCCCCGAGATACGGGGCCCCAAATTCGGGTCGGATTTATTATTTTTTTGCTGCAGAAAAGTGCTTGACTCGAGTATAAGCCGAGGGGGGCACTTTCAGCACAAAAAAATGTGCTGAAAAACTCGGCTTATACTCGAGTATATACGGTACTTATTAGTTACTTACTGTAAAATATTTTTCTCAGGAGACACAGGAATTCAGAAACAAAAGTGTTATACTGCCGCCTACAGAAGGCTAGGACACTGGCAGCCCAAGGGGACAGCCCCACGGTGCAGAACAATCTCATGCATGGGCAGTGAGGCGCTGGCTGTGATTAATCAAGGGACCCGCAGCTGTAAGAACTGGCTTCAGGAAGACAGCGCTGGATTCCAGGCACTAGTAAGTACTTGAATTTTAAACGTCAGCAGATACATTATTTATAACTGCTGACTTTTTTTTTTTTTCTTAAAAGACTAAAGCTCTTCTTTAACAAACCTCAAGGACACCTCCTGAGCCTGTACAACAGACCTACAAGTCCAGGGAGAGCAAACTGTGCCAGCAGTGTGACCACGGGGTCCTGGAGGCTACGGACCACTTCTTACCCCCAAAAGTCCCCTCTGCAATTCTTAGTCAGTCACTCACACCAGGAATACGGGGGGATGTGCTCTGGAGTTGCTCAGATACTGACCAGCACATGGGAGCTCAGACAATCCCTTTGGTGAGATCTTGTAACATCCCCGCAGGTCTAGAACTCGCAGCTTGCTGGAATCTTTCAGCAGCCTCTGGCAGACGTTATCGTTGACAGAGGAGTAGCGGGAAGTGGCGAGGCACAGCTCCTGCAGCTCAGGAAAACCAGAGGCACCAGTGGAGGTTCGAGGTACGGGTCTTGCTTGCCACGAGACATTCAAGAGTCTCAGGACCTGCAATCGGGAACAGAGGAACCTTAGAATCAAGCTCATCATATGACCATCCCAACAGCACGAACTATAAAGAGAACCTGTCGCCTACACCTGAATACTTTGCATAGAACAGAGTTGATACATCACTGTAAACACATCTTTGTTCCCTGATCAGCTGAAAAAGCATCAGATCCCTCCATCAGTCACATGACCGAGAGCTTTAGGATTTCCAAGCAGCAGTTTCTATCTTATAGAACAGAATTTCAACTTTTCGTTGATTTGAATTTAAAGTGAGTAAACCAGGGGTGTCCAAACTTTTTTCAAAGAGGGCCAGATTTGATGAAGTGAACATGTGTGAGGGCCGTCCATTTTGATTGACATTCTGTGAACCATTAAAATTTGGTCTAAGTGTGTTCATCCGAGCACTAATACGCGGTCCAACAAGAATTCTCGTGCCTTTGTGGCTGTGTGCGAGTAAAGAGATGAGCTCAGGCGTGTTATTTGGATACACCGTATTTATTGGCGTATAACACGCACCTTCACTTTAACCACTTCAGCCCCGGACCAATTGGCAGCCAAAGGACCAGGCCCCTTTTTGCGATTCGGCACTGCGTCGCTTTAACTGACAATTGTGCGGTCGTGCGACGTGGCTCCCAAACAAAATTGGCGTCCTTTTTTTCCCACAAATAGAGCTTTCTTTTGGTGGTATTTGATCGCCCCTGCGGTTTTTATTTTTTGCGCTATAAACAAAAATAGAGCGACAATTTTGAAAAAAATGCAATATTTTTGGCTTTTTGCTATAATAAATATCCCCAAAAAATATATAAAAAAACATTTTTTTTCCTCAGTTTAGGCCGATACGTATTCTTCTACATATTTTTGGTAAAAAAAAATCGCAATTAGATTAGTTGATTATTGATTAGTTTGCGCAAAAGTTATAGCGTTTACAAAATAGGGGATAGTTTTATAGCATTTTTATTAATAATTTTTTTTTTACTAGTAATGGCGGCGATCAGCGATTTTTATTGTGACTGCGACATTATGGCGGACACATCGGACATTTTTGACACATTTTTGGGACATTTGTCATTTATACAGAAATCAGTGCTATTTAAATAGCACTGATTCCTATGTAAATGACAGTTGCAGTGAAGGAGTTAACCACTAGGGGGCGGGGAGGAGTCAGTGTGACGTGTTGTTGTGTTTTTTTTTTACAGTAGGGGGGCGTGGCTGACGTCATTGATCGGCTTTCCCGATGACAGGGAACAGCCGATCAATGACAGGCAGAGTAGGAAGCGCGGGGAGAGGTTTGTTTACACAGACCTCTCCCCGTTCTTCAGCTCCGTAACCCGATCGCGGGACACCAGCGGCGATCGGGTCCGCTGGTCCCGCGGCCGTGGCCACGGAGCTCCCGACCGGGTCGCGAGCGTGCCGCTGGTGGCGCGCGCGCGACCCACGGGCAGGCAAATTAAAGGGGACGTACCCGTACGTGGTTTTGCCTGCCCGTGCCATTCTGTAGATGTATATCTACATGAGGCGGTCGGGAAGTGGTTAAGAGGGAAAACTCAGGAAAAAATCTTACATTTTAAATAAAGAACTGTGAAGCAAAATAAGGATCAGTGCCCATCTGCAGCCTCACAAGTGCCATAAATGCAGCACCCCCCTTGTCCCGAATGCAGCACCCACCTTGTCCTGAATGCAGCACCACCCTTGTCCTGAATGCAGCACCCACCTTGTCCCGAATTCTGCACACCCCTTGTCCCAAATGCAGCACCACTCTTGTCCCAAATGCAGCACCCCCCTTGTCCCGAATGCAGCACCCCCCTTGTCCCAAATGCAACACCACCCTTGTCCCAAATGCAACACCCCCCTTGTCCGAATGCTGCACCCACATTGTCCCGAATGAAGCACCCCCCTTGTCCCGAATGCAGCACCCCCCTTGTCCCGAATGCAGCTCCCCCATTGCAGCACCCCCCTTGTCCCGAATGCCGCACCACCCTTGTCCCAAATGCAGCACACCCCTTGTCCGAATGCTGCGCCCACATTGTCCCGAATTAAGCACCCCCCTTGTCCCGAATGCAGCACACCCCTTGTCCCGAATGCAGAACCCCCATTGCCCTGAATGCCGCACCCCTATGGACATGAATGCAGACTAACCATTGCCATCAGTGCAGCCTGATTCATGCACATCTGCAGCCTTGAAGGAGACAGGGAGGGGGCGGGACGAGCACCGACAGACATACAGGAGAAACTCCTGTTTTATCGGTGGCCTCTTTAATAGAAAGTCCCGCCTCCTGTGATGGACAGAACAGTTATCCAATGGCAGCGCAGAAGAAGGGACTTCCTTTTACAGAGGTCGCCGTGTAAACAGGAAATACTCCTGTACGGCACTCGCCCCGCCCCCTCCCTGTCAGCCAGCATGTACATCTTTTGTGGCCCCCGGCGCTCGGGGATTTGTTGGGGGCCACAAGAGATATACATGTCAAAATGACCAGACGGGCCGTCCGAAATCGGAAACGCGGGCCGCAATTGGCCCGCGGGCCAGACTTTGGACATGCCTGGAGTAAACAGACGTTGCTGGCAGACAGGCTTTTATCAATAGAAAAAAAAATACTAAAGACTAAAATTTTAACTCCTGTTAATTAAGATGGCCCGATGATGCTGAAATCAGAAGACGATTTACAGAAGAGGTCAGCTGTGCCAACAGAGAGAGAGAAGGGAAGATTGTGGACGCTGCAAAGCTGAAGGGGTCGCTTAGGGAAATCAGTTTAACAAACATTTTAGTTCTGACTTAAGTTGGCAAGAAGGTAAAAATTACATTTTGGAACTCCCTGAAAAATCTTTTTTTTTCCTGAATTTATTGAAGGACAGTCTTCATGATTGCTGTTGTGAGAGGTCCCGGGTTCAGATCCCGGACGAGCCCCCACGCAAGATTCAAACAAAAATCTGACAGTGTCCTTCAATGAAAAGAAGAGAAAGGCTACAAATAAAGTCAATTTGTGGAGCTGTGGGTTCTCTGGAGGGGACCAAATATCTCACATGGGAGTGTAAGCTGACATAGAAGGTAATCAGTAGGTGGCTTTCCAGTCTGCACAGACCACGGTTTGTTTTTTGTGCATAAAAAAAAAAAGGAGCTCCAGGCTATTGAACGGTACAAAAATAGTACATTATTTGTAGCATCCTTTAAAAAGTTAACACTTTTTAGAGGTTCTCAGAACCCCTTCATCAGGGTCCGAGCAGTGCTGCAAAATGGACAGATACATATTATTTTCATTAACCACTTGCCGACCGGCGCACGCAGATATACGTCGACAGAATAGCACGTACAGGCAGGAGGGCGTATATATACGTCCCTCCTTAAGCCTGTCCGTGCCATCGGGAGCGCGCCGGGCGGGGCGCGCTCCCGCGCCGGTCGGGACCCCCGTGAGTCCGATCGCGGTCCCCGCGGACTCGATCGCCGCGGGGACTCCCGCGATCGTCTCACGGAGCGGCTGAACGGGGAGATGCGGAGATAAACAGCATCTCCCCGTTCTGCCTAGCAACTAGTGACGCCGATCTCTGCTCCCTGTGATTGGAGCAGAGATCAGCATTCACTAGCTTTCAGCCACGCCCCCCCACAGTAAAAAACACACCCCTAGGCATACTTAACCATTACACTGCCCTCTTGTGGTTAACCCCTTCACTGCCAGTGTCAAATATACAGAAATCAATGCATTTAAATGCATTAATTGCTGTAAAAATGACATGGTCCCAAAAATGTGTCAAAAATGTCCCATGTGTCCGCCATAATGTCGCAGTCACAAAAAAAATCGCAGATCTCCGCCATTAATAGTAAAAAAAAATTATTAATAAAAAGCTATAAAACTATCCCCTATCTTGTAAACCCTATCGTGTATCTTCTGCGCAAACCGATCAATAATCGCTTATTGCGATTTTTTTTACCAAAAATATGTAGAAGAATACGTATCGGCCTAAACTGAGGAAAAAACATGTTTTTTTATATATTTTTTGGGGATATTTATTATAGCAAAAAATAAAAAACAATGCATTTTTTTCAAAATTGTCGCTCTATTTTTGTTTATAGCGCAATAAAAACCGCAGGGGCGATCAAATACCCCCAAAAGAAAGCTCATTTGTGGGAAAAAAAGGACGTCAATTTTGTTTGGGAGCCACGTCGCACGACCGGCAATTGTCAGTTAAAGCGACGCAGTGCCGAATCGCAAAAAGGGGCCTGGTCCTTTGGCTGCCAATTGGTCCGGTCTGAAAGTGGTTAAGGCCTTAACACATTATATCCTATCAAAATCCTTCATGAATCCCCGATTTGTGTTCGTCAATGTCTCCCTTCTATTTGTGTTGCCCAAGCCCCCAAACAAACTGGCTTTTAAACAGAGGCTACAAATAGATTGTTTTTAAGACCTTTCATTAGTCTTTTTATACTCTTTATTTTATCAGGCTGCAAAAACACTGCAAATGCCTGTAATCTGCCATCGTAGGACGGAATTCCCCATTGGTTGTGACTGCTGAGATCACATTTGTCAATATTTTTGGCACAACAACTATATTTCAGTAGGGCTCAGGTATGAGGTGTATTTATGCTTCTACAATGTGTCATTACTGATACAGTGCCTTAAAAAAAAGTATTTATACCCCTTGAAATTTCACACATTTTGCTACAACCAAAAACGGAAATGTATTTTATTGGGATTTTATGTGATGGACCAACACAAAGTGTCACATAATTGTGAAGTGGAAGGAAAATGATACAAATAAATATGTGAAAAGTGTGGGGGAGGGGCATTTGTATGGCGCCCCCCGGAGTCAATACTTTGTAGATCCTCCTTTCTCTACAAGTCTTTTTGGGGATGTCTCTACCAGCTTTGCACATCTAGAGAGGACATTTTTGCTCATTCTTCTTTGCAAAATATCTCAAGCTCTGTCAGATTGGATGGAGATCACCTTCTTCCACATGTTTGCTCCCCTCCCCCACATGGCTTCTCACAAACTACAAACAGGACTTCTTATGACTTTCTTTCTCCAATGTCTTTCTTCTTGTCACTCTTCCATAAAGGGCAGATTTGTGGAGAACACGACTAATAGTTGTCCTGTGGACAGACTCTCCCCCCTGAGCTGTGGATCTCTGCAGCTCCTCCAGAGTTACCATGGACCTCTTGGCTCTTCTCTGATGAATGCTCTCCTTGCCCGGCCCGGTCAGTTTAGGTGGACGGCCATGTCTTGGAAGGTTTGCGGTTGTGCCATACTCTTTCCATTTTCCGATGATGGATTGAACAGAGCTCCGTGAGATGGTCAAAGCTTGGGAGATATTTATATAACCTAACCCTGCTTTAAAGGGGTCTTATGCATTAAGGTGAAAAAACATCTGGCAGTGACCGCCCCCCCCCCCCCCTTTTACTTACCTGAGCCCTGGAATTTCCCTACACTGGAGAAGCGCTCTTCCTCTGCCCGGGGTTCTCGGCTCTTAATTGGAGATCGATAGCAGCGCAGCCATTGGCTTCCGCTGCTGTCAATCAAATCCAATGATGCAGGAGTCGGGGTTGGGCCGAGTCCAGCGGGAACGCATGGGAACGATGTTCCTGTACTTTTTCCACAACAGGAACTCAGTTCCCGTTAGCAACCGTGTCCTGCAAGAATTTGAAGTATGCGAGGTGTGTGGCAGGTGCTACACCAGCAGCCCCCGACACAGCTCGCAATAGTAAGTGCCGCACACCTGACCATTCAGGCATTGCCAGTAGGGGGGCCCCATGACAGCTTCCGCTTCAATCTACCAGTCAATCACAGCTAGCTGACAGGTAGATCAGGTCCCTGCTGCTAAGAGATTGTATTTAGTCAGACCTCTCGTGATGCGCTCCTCCCCGCCGGCCCCTCCTGATTTTCTGTCTCCTCATCCTCCCCCCCCAGTCTCCTGCATACTTGCTCTGTGTGTCCCGCTGAATCCCCCCCCTCCTCTATCTTCAGTGCCATATGATGAGAGAACCCAGAGGAGGAGCACAGCTATTCTGCTCACAGGACATGCAGGGAGAGAGGTGAGCTGAGGGAGGAACATCAGTTTGGGGTGGTAAGCTGAGCACAATACCTGGCAAAGTTTAATGCCAGGAGGGAAGTTTATGTGGAAATATGTGAAGGGTTGGAATAGCAGCGAGTGTGTGTTGGAGCCCTGCAGAGTTTGCAGCCCCCCCCCCCAAGCTAACATACATCTCCTAAGCAGGAACACATCACTATCCCCCAAGCATTCTGTCCAGATAATGTGCACTTCATTTATCACCTTTCCATATAACCCTGTGTTATCCAAACTCTGTTCAATGAAAAGTGTAAACTCACCACATAAACACTCTATATACAAAATAACATTCCCAATAAAGATCAGAACATGATGATCACATTCCATGGAAGCACAATTGTATGAATGCTGATTATTCAGAGAATTACCGTATTTATGTTTATTGAGGATCGTTTTTTTTTATGTACTAACAGTTAAGCTTCATCCACACAATACGAAAACTGGATGAAAAATACCACTTTTGAAGCGTTCGTGCATATGAGCGGATCATTTATTTATTTTTTTGGTGGGCGAGTGGATCTTGGGTGGGAGTTCCCACACTTTTTTCCCCAGGACTTGACCCCTGGCCGAGTCCTACATTCAAAGTCTATAGACACAAAGGCTGGACTCGGGAGAACGCCCGCAAGATAACCCACCGGGAGATCGCTTCTCCTAGGGGGTTATCTGATGCACAGAGGAGCCATGAAAGCCGCCGAGGGACCCCAGAAGTCAAAGATCAGGGCCACTCTGCAAAATGAACTGCACAGTGAAGGTAAGTGTGACAAGCTTATTATTTTTTTTAAATTGAAGCTTTACAATCACTTTAAACTTCTCCACAACTTTATACCTGACCTGTCTGGTGTGTTCCTTGGTCTTCATGATGCTGTTTGTTCACTAAGGGTATCTAACAAACCTCTGAAGGCTTCACAGAACAGCTGTATTTATACTGAGATTAAATGACACACAGGTGGACTCTTTTTACTAATTAGGTGACTTCTGAAGGCATTTTGTTCCACTAGATTTTAGTTAGGGGTGTCAGAGTAAAGGGGGCTGAATACAAATGCCCCCCCCCACACTTTTCACATATTTATTTGTATCATTTATGATTTTCCTTCCACTTCACAATTATGTGTCACTTTGTGTTGGTCCATCACATAAAATACATTTACGGTTTTGGTTGTTGTAACATGACAAAATGTGGAAATTTCAAGGGGTATGAATACTTTTTCAAGGCACTGTAGTAAACACTTCCTATTTATTACAGATTGTGCAATTATGAGATTCTGAATGTAGCGATTGTGAAATTCTGTTGATTCCCCAGACAACATACAAGCTCCATTTCTATACAACTTTCTTTCACAAAAGCTGATATCCCGTCTTCATGCTCTTCTTGCTGGTGGAAGGAATGGACCATTGTTGAGGTTCTTCTGAGATTTTACAGAAATGCAAAAGATAAAACTCTGACAGCCTCCAGAGCATATAAAGAGGACCTGTATTCTCCTCACTCACCTCCAGCTTGGGACAGGAAGCCTGAAACCCCTCAATGGGTAGCGAGAATTCCTTGAGTGACGCCCTCATGGCAACACTTCTCTCCAAAAGCCTCAGCTCTGGACACCAACCGCGCTATAATCACAATATGGAGACTATTAGAAACATGAAGGAGGGAAAGGGAAGGAGGAGGATAGAAGTGGGGGGGGGGGGGATATATAATGGAGAGGAGATAAGGGAAGGAGGAGGATAGAAGAGGGGAGGGATATATAATGGAGAGGAGATAAGGAAAGGAGGAGGATAGAAGTGGGGAGGGATATATAATGGAGAGGAGATAAGGGAAGGAGGAGGATAGAAGTGGGGAGGGATATATAATGGAGAGGAGATAAGGGAAGGAGGAGGATAGAAGTGGGGAGGGATATATAATGGAGAGGAGATAAGGGAAGGAGGAGGATAGAAGTGGGGAGGGATATATAATGGAGAGGAGATAAGGGAAGGAGGAGGATAGAAGTGGGGAGGGATATATAATGGAGAGGAGATAAGGGAAGGAGGATAGAAGTGGGGAGGGATATATAATGGAGAGGAGATAAGGGAAGGAGGAGGATAGAAGTGGGGAGGGATATATAATGGAGAGGAGATAAGGGAAGGAGGAGGATAGAAGTGGGGAGGGATATATAATGGAGAGGAGAGGAGAGGAGATATAGGGGAGGGATATATAATGGAGAGGAGATAAGGGAAGGAGGAGGATAGAAGTGGGGAGGGATATATAATGGAGAGGAGATAAGGGAAGGAGGAGGATAGAAGTGGGGAGGGATATATAATGGAGAGGAGATAAGGGAAGGAGGAGGATAGAAGTGGGGAGGGATATATAATGGAGAGGAGATAAGGGAAGGAGGAGGATAGAAGTGGGGAGGGATATATAATGGAGAGGAGATAAGGGAAGGAGGAGGATAGAAGTGGGGAGGGATATATAATGGAGAGGAGATAAGGGAAGGAGGAGGATAGAAGTGGGGAGGGATATATAATGGAGAGGAGATAAGGGAAGGAGGAGGATAGAAGTGGGGAGGGATATATAATGGAGAGGAGATAAGGGAAGGAAGGGAAGGAGGGATATATAATGGAGAGGAGATAAGGGAAGGAGGAGGATAGAAGTGGGGAGGGATATATAATGGAGAGGAGATAAGGGAAGGAGGAGGATAGAAGTGGGGAGGGATATATAATGGAGAGGAGATAAGGGAAGGAGGAGGATAGAAGTGGGGAGGGATATATAATGGAGAGGAGATAAGGGAAGGAGGAGGATAGAAGTGGGGAGGGATATATAATGGAGAGGAGATAAGGGAAGGAGGAGGATAGAAGTGGGGAGGGATATATAATGGAGAGGAGATAAGGGAAGGAGGAGGATAGAAGTGGGGAGGGATATATAATGGAGAGGAGATAAGGGAAGGAGGAGGATAGAAGTGGGGAGGGATATATAATGGAGAGGAGATAAGGGAAGGAGGAGGATAGAAGTGGGGAGGGATATATAATGGAGAGGAGATAAGGGAAGGAGGAGGATAGAAGTGGGGAGGGATATATAATGGAGAGGAGATAAGGGAAGGAGGAGGATAGAAGTGGGAGGGATATATAATGGAGAGGAGATAAGGGAAGGAGGAGGATAGAAGTGGGGAGGGATATATAATGGAGAGGAGATAAGGGAAGGAGGAGGATAGAAGTGGGGAGGGATATATAATGGAGAGGAGATAAGGGAAGGAGGAGGATAGAAGTGGGGAGGGATATATAATGGAGAGGAGATAAGGGAAGGAGGAGGATAGAAGTGGGGAGGGATATATAATGGAGAGGAGATAAGGGAAGGAGGAGGATAGAAGTGGGGAGGGATATATAATGGAGAGGAGATAAGGGAAGGAGGAGGATAGAAGTGGGGAGGGATATATAATGGAGAGGAGATAAGGGAAGGAGGAGGATAGAAGTGGGGAGGGATATATGGAGAGGAGATAAGGGAAGGAGGAGGATAGAAGTGGGGAGGGATATATAATGGAGAGGAGATAAGGGAAGGAGGAGGATAGAAGTGGGGAGGGATATATAATGGAGAGGAGAGGAAGGGAAGGAGGAGGATAGAAGTGGAGAGGGATATATAATGGAGAGGAGATAAGGGAAGGAGGAGGATAGAAGTGGGGAGGGATATATAATGGAGAGGAGATAAGGGAAGGAGGAGGATAGAAGTGGGGAGGGATATATAATGGAGAGGAGATAAGGGAAGGAGGAGGGATATATAATGGAGAGGAGATAAGGGAAGGAGGAGGATAGAAGTGGGGAGGGATATATAATGGAGAGGAGATAAGGGAAGGAGGAGGATAGAAGTGGGGAGGGATATATAATGGAGAGGAGATAAGGGAAGGAGGAGGATAGAAGTGGGGAGGGATATATAATGGAGAGGAGATAAGGGAAGGAGGAGGATAGAAGTGGGGAGGGATATATAATGGAGAGGAGATAAGGGAAGGAGGAGGATAGAAGTGGGGAGGGATATATAATGGAGAGGAGATAAGGGAAGGAGGAGGATAGAAGTGGGGAGGGATATATAATGGAGAGGAGATAAGGGAAGGAGGAGGATAGAAGTGGGGAGGGATATATAATGGAGAGGAGATAAGGGAAGGAGGAGGATAGAAGTGGGGAGGGATATATAATGGAGAGGAGATAAGGGAAGGAGGAGGATAGAAGTGGGGAGGGATATATAATGGAGAGGAGATAAGGGAAGGAGGAGGATAGAAGTGGGGAGGGATATATAATGGAGAGGAGATAAGGGAAGGAGGAGGATAGAAGTGGGGAGGGATATATAATGGAGAGGAGATAAGGGAAGGAGGAGGATAGAAGTGGGGAGGGATATATAATGGAGAGGAGATAAGGGAAGGAGGAGGATAGAAGTGGGGAGGGATATATAATGGAGAGGAGATAAGGGAAGGAGGAGGATAGAAAGATATGAGAGGAGATAAGGGAAGGAGGAGGATAGAAGTGGGGAGGGATATATAATGGAGATGAGATAAGGGAAGGAGGAGGATAGAAGTGGGGAGGGATATATAATGGAGAGGAGATAAGGGAAGGAGGAGGATAGAAGTGGGGAGGGATATATAATGGAGAGGAGATAAGGGAAGGAATGAGGAGGGATATATAATGGAGAGGAGATAAGGGAAGGAGGAGGATAGAAGTGGGGAGGGATATATAATGGAGAGGAGATAAGGGAAGGAGGAGGATAGAAGTGGGGAGGGATATATAATGGAGAGGAGATAAGGGAAGGAGGAGGGATATATAATGGAGAGGAGATAAGGGAAGGAGGAGGATAGAAGTGGGGAGGGATATATAATGGAGAGGAGATAAGGGAAGGAGGAGGATAGAAGTGGGGAGGGATATATAATGGAGAGGAGATAAGGGAAGGAGGAGGATAGAAGTGGGGAGGGATATATAATGGAGAGGAGATAAGGGAAGGAAGGAGGAGGATATAATAGAGGGAAGGAGGAGGGATATATACTAAAACTTTAACTCCTGTTAATTAAGATGGCCCGAAGATGCTGAAATCAGAAGACGATTTACAGAAGAGGTCAGCTGTGCCAACAGAGAGAGAAGGGAAGATTGTGGACGCTGCATAGCTGAAGGGGTCGCTTTGGGAAATCAGTTTAACAAACATTTTATTTCTGACTTAACCACTTGCCTACCAGGCACCAACACCCCCCTCCCATCCAGACCAATTTTCAGCTTTCGGGGCTCTCACGCTTTGACTGACAATTACTCAGTCATGTAACACTGAACCCAAATTAATTTTTTGTCCTTTTTTTCCCACAAATAGAGCTTTCTTTTGGTGGTATTTGATCACCTCTGGTTTTTTATTTTTTGCGCTATAATTGAAAAAAGACCGAAAATTTTGAAAAAAAACACATTTTTCTTTGTTTCTGTGATACAATTTAGGAAATTATTATTTTTTCTTCATAAATTTGGCCACAATTTATACTGCCACATATCGTTGGTAAAAATAACCCAAATTAGTGGAAATTATTTGGTCTTTGTGAAATTTACAGACTCTACAATCTGTGGTGCGAATTATACACAATTGATCACATCTGATGTACTGGTGACCGATCTCATTTCTTGTGACCCGAACAACCAGGAAAGTACAAATACCCCCCAAATGACCCCTTATTTGAAAGTAGACATTCCAAGGTATTTACTAATAGGCATGGTGAGCTTTTTGATGTTGTTTTTTCCCACAATTCTTTGCAAAATGAATTATTTTTTTATTTTTTATTTTTTTTCTACAAAATTGTCATTGTAATAGGTTATTTCTCTCACCTGGCATGTGTATACCACAAATGACACCCCAAAATAAATTCTGCTACTCCTCCTGAGTATTACGATACCACATATGTGGGACTTTTCCACAGCCTGGCCACATAGAGAGGCCCAACATGCAGGGAGCGCCATCACGTGTTCTAGGAGCATAAATTACACATCTAAATTGTTGACTACCTATTACACTTTTTAAGGCCCTGGAGCACCAGGACAATGACACGTGACACTGACGTGGCACTGATGACACTGACGTGGCACTGATGACACGTGACACTGACGTGGCACTGATGACACGCGACACTGACGTGGCACTGATGACAGATGGTACTAATACGGGGCACTGATGACACGTGACACTGATGACAGATGGCACTGAGAGATGGCACTGATATCACGTGGCACTAATATGTGGCACTGATGCGAGATGGCACTAATACGTGGCACTGATGACAGACGGCACTAAACGTGGCACTGATGACACATGACACTGATGACAGGTGGCATTGATGACAGGTGACACTGATAACAGATGGCCGTGACACTGACAGGTGGCACTGATGACAGATGGCACTGACTACAGATGGCACTGGGGATGGCACTGGGGATGGCACTGGCAGATGGCACTGGCGGATGGCACTGGGGATGGCAGTGGGGATGGCACTGGGGATGGCACTGGGGATGTCATTGGGCACAGATGACATTGGGGACAGATTGCAGTGGTGGCAGTGGGCACAGATGGCATTTTATTTATTTATTTTTTTTAAACACTTACGGCGCTGCAGCCGTTCATCTCCCCCTCCTCACACGCTGTCTCTGTGTGAGGAGGAGGAGCGGCGCTGAGAGATGATCTCATATGTACATATGAGATCATCTCTCATTGGCCAGGGCGATCGCGCTGTAAACGGCCGCTGTTATTGGCCGTTTACAGCGATCTGTGATTGGCCGTGTCCGAGGGACACGGCCAACACAGAATTTCCCTGCTGCGCGCTCGTGAGCGTGCACAGGGAACGAGGAAAGAGGAGGCCGTCATATGACGGCCTCCCGGATTTGGCATCCGCGCTGTGGCCGTCATTCGGCTACGGCCGGATGCGAAGTGGTTAAGTTGGCAAGAAGGTAAAAATTACATTTTGGAACTCCCTGAAAAATCTTTTTTTTTTCTGAATTTATTGAAGGACAGTCTTCATGATTGCTGTTATGAGAGGTCCCGGGTTCAGATCCCGGACGAGCCCCCACGCAAGATTCAAACAAGATCTGACAGTGTCCTTCAGTGAAAAGAAGAGAAAGGCTACTTTAGTTTAACAAATAAAGTCAATTTGTGGAGCTGTGGGTTCTCTGGAGGGGACCAAATATCTCACATGGGAGTGTAAGCTGACATAGAAGGTAATCAGTAGGTGGCTTTACAGTCTGCACAGACCACGGTTTGTTTTTTGTGCATAAAAAAGGAGCTCCAGGCTATTGAACGGTACAAAAATAGTACATCATTTGTAGCATCCTTAAAAAAGTTAACACATTTTAGAGGTTCTCAGAACCCCTTCATCAGGGATTTTATGTGAGACCAACACAAAGTGTCACATAATTGTAAAGTGGAAGTAAAATGATACAAATAAATATGTGAAAAGTGGGGGGGGGGGGGGGGCACCCCCCTTTCTCTACAAGTCTTTTTGGGGGTGTCTCTACCAGCTTTGCACATCTAGAGAGGACATTTCTGCCCATTCTTCTTCTTTGTAGAATATCTCAAGCTCTGTCAGATTGGATGGAGAGCGTCTGTGATCAGCAATTTTCAAGTCTTGCCACAGATTCTCAATGTGATTTAGGTCTGGACTGTGACTGGGCCATTCTAACACATGGATATGCTTTGATCTAAACCATTCCATTGTAGCTCTGGCTGTATGTTTCGGGTCGTTGTCCTGCTGGAAGGTGACCCCCCCCCCCCAGTCTCAAGTCTTTTGCAGACTCTAACAGGTTTTCTTCTAAGATTGTCCTGTATTTGTCTCCATCCATCTTCCCATCAACTCTGACCAGCTTCCCTGTCCCTGCTGAAGAAAACCATCCCCACCACATGATGCTGCCACCACCATGTTTCACAGTGGGGATGGTGTGTTCAGGGGGATGGGCAGTGTTAGTTTTCCCCCACACATAGCGTTTTGCTTTTAAGACAAAAAGTTTAATTTTGGTCTCATGTGAGCAGATCACCTTCTTCCACATGTTTGCTCCCCTCCCCCACATGGCTTCTCACAAACTACAAACAGGACTTCTTATGACTTTCTTTCTCCAATGTCTTTCTTCTTGTCACTCTTCCATAAAGGGCAGATTTGTGGAGAACACGACTAATAGTTGTCCTGTGGACAGACTCTCCCCCCTGAGTTACCATGGACCTCTTGGCTCTTCTCTGATGAATGCTCTCCTTGCCCGGCCCGGTCAGTTTAGGTGGGCAGCCATGTCTTGGTAGGTTTGCAGTTGTGCCATACTCTTTCCATTTTCCGATGATGGATTGAACAGAGCTCAAAGCTTGGGAGATTTTTTTTTTTATAACCTAACCCTGCTTTAAAGGGGTCCTATGCATTAAGGTGAAAAAACATCTGGCAGTGACCGCTCCCCCCCCCCGTTTTACTTACCTGAGCCCTGTAATTTCCCCAAGCTGGAGAAGCGTTCTTCCTCTGCCCAGGGTTCTCGGCTCTTAATTGGATAGATGATTGATAGCAGCGCAGCATTGGCTTCCGCTGCTGTCAATCAAATCCAATGACTCGGGGGCCAGGGTTGGGCCGAGTCCTACATTCAAAGTCTATGGACACAAAGGCTGGATTCGGGAGAACGCCCGCAAGATAACCCACCGGGAAAGCACTTCCCCTAGGGGGGGTTATCTGATGCACTGAGAAGCCATAGGAGCCGCAGAGGGACCCCAGAAGTCAAGGATCGGGGCCACTCTGTGCAAAATGAACTGCACAGTAAAGGTAAGTGACAAGTTTATTATATTTTTAAATTGAAGCTTTACAATCACTTTAAACTTCTCCACAATGTTATCCCTGGCCTGTCTGGTGTGTTCCTTGGCCTTCATGATGCTGTGTGTTCACTAAGGGTCTCTAACAAACCTCTGAAGGCTTCACAGAACATCTGTATTTATAGTGAGATTAAATGACACACAGGTGGACTCTATTTACTTGCTTTTTTGACTGCTGGATTGCATTTTTTAGGTTCTTTCTGGGCCTTTTCCTTGTAGCTTTTTAATACCCTTTTCTGACACTTTTTAAACAGTTTTTTTTTTTCTTTGCTTCCTTCAGCTTACTAATTAAGGGGAGTGGTTAATTGCTCACAGGTGCTTGAGACCTATATAATCTTGTGTAGAGCTCATTGTGAGCCTGCTCATCTTTGAGTCTGGTGGAACTCTGTCCAAGTGGAACTATTCTAAGTGGTGAGTTGAAAACAGGAGTTAAGACAGGAGTCTTCTAACCTGTGACATCTTAACCACTTCAGCCCCGGACCATTTGGCAGCCAAAGGACCAGAGGTCTTTTTTCAATTTCGCACTGCACTACTTTAACTGGTAATTGCGCGGTCATGCAATTTTGTAACCAAACGAAATTTGCGTCCTTTTCTTCCCACAAATAGAGCTTTCTTTTGATGGTATTTGATTGCCTCTGTGATTTTTATTTTTTGATATAAACGGAAAAAGAGCGAAAATTTTGAAAAAAAAAAGAGATTTTCTACTTTTTGTTATAAAAAAAATCTAATAAACTCAATTTTGTCAAACATTTGGGCCAAAATGTATTCAGCCACATGTCTTTAGTAAAAAAAATGCCAATAAGCGTATATTTATTGGTTTGCGCAAAACTATAGCGTCTACAAACTAAGTACATTTTCTGGAATTTACACCGCTTTTAATTTATGACTGCCTATTTCATTTCTTGAGGTGCTAAAATGGCAGAGAAGTACAAAACCCCCCCAAATGACCCCATTTTGGAAAGTAGACACCCCAAGCTATTGCTGAGAGGCATGTTGAGCCCATTGAATATTTTTTTTTTTAGTCCCAAGTGATTGAATAAAGACAAAAATAAAAAAAGATTTTTTTTTTTTTCAAAAAGTTGTCACTAAATGATATATTGCTCACACATGCCATAGTTATATGTGGAATTGCACCCCAAAATACATTTTGCTGCTTCTCCTGAGTATGGGGATACCACATGTGTGGGACTTTTTGGGAGCCTAGCCGCGTACGGGGCCCCGAAACCCAAGCACCGCCTTCAGGATTTCTAAGGGTGCAAATTTTTGATTTCACTCCTCACTACCTATCACCGTTTCGAAGGCCATAAAATGCCAAAATAGCACAAAACCCCCCCAAATGACCCCATTTTGGAAAGTAGACACCCCAAGCTATTTGTTGAGAGGCATGGTGAGTATTTTACAGCTCTCATTTGTTTTTGAAAATGAAGAAAGTAAAGAAAAAAAAAAAATTTTTTTCTTTTTTCAATTTTCAAAACTTTGTGACAAAAAGCGAGATCTGCAAAATACTCACCATACCTCTCAGCAAATAGCTTGGGGTGTCTACTTTCCAAAATGGGGTCATTTTGGGGGGTTTTATGCCATCTGGGCATTCCATGGCCTCCGAAACTGTGATTGGCAGTGAGAAGTGAAATAAAAAAATTACACCCTTAGAAAGCCTGAAGGCGGTGATTGGTTTTTGGGGTTCCGTACGCGGCTAGGCTCCCAAAAAGTCCCACACATGTGGTATCCCCGTACTCAGGAGAAGCAACAGAATGTATTTTGGGGTGTATTTCCACATATGCCCATGACATGTTTGAGCAATATATCATTTAGTGACAACTTTTTGTAAAAAAAATATATATATTTTTTTTTTTTCATTATTCAATCTCTTGGGACAAAAAAAAAAAATATTTAATGGGCTCAACATTGCTCTCAGCAAATAGCTTGGGGTGTCTACTTTCCAAAATGGGGTCATTTGGGGGGGGTTTGAACTGTCCTGGCATTTTATGCACAACATTTAGAAGCCTATGTCACACGTCACCCACTCTTCTAACCACTTGAAGACAAAGCCCTTTCTGACACTTTTTGTTTACATGAAAACATATTTTTTTTTTTGCAAGAAAATTACGTTGAACCCCCAAACACTATATATATTGTTAAAGCAAAGGCCCTACAGATTAAAATGGTGGGTGTTGCATTTTTTTTTCCACACAGTATTTGCGCAGCGATTTTTCAAACGCATTTTTTGTGGAAAAAATACACTTTTTTTTATTTTAATGCACTAAAAACACACTATATTGCTCAAATTTTTGATGAAATAAAAAATATGATCTTAGGCCGAGTACATGGATACCAAACACGACATGCTTTAAAATTGCGCACAAACACGCAGTGGCGACAAACTACATACATTTTTAAAAGCCTTTAAAAGCCTTTACATGATACCACATTAGATTCACGGAGGAGGTCTACTGCTAAAATTACTGCCCTCGATCTGACCTTCGCGGTGATACCTCACATGCATGGTGCAATTGCTGTTTACATATGACGCCAGACCAACGCTTGTGTACGCCTTTGCGCAAGAGAAGGGGGGGCAGGGGTGCTTTTTTTTTTTTTTTGTTTTTTTTTTTATTTATTTAGCTTTTTTATTTTATTTTTAAACTGTTCCTTCCATTTTTTTTCTTTGTTATGATTTTTATTGTTATCTCAGGGAATGTAAATATCCCCTATGATAGCAATAGGCAGTGACAGGTACTCTTTTTTTGAAAAAATTGGGTCTATTAGACCCTAGATCTTTCCTCTGCCCTCAAAGCATCTGACCACACCAAGATTGGTGTGATAAAATGCTTTCCCAATTTCCCAATGGCGCGGTTTATATCCGGGAGGGGGACATTCCCTCCCACTGCTTGTAAAAGCAGTCTAGAGGCTAATTACCCGCTAGAATTGCTTTTACATGAAAGCCGATCACTGGCTGAAAAGAATGATACCAAGATGATACCTAAACCTGCAGGCATCATTCTGGTATAACCATTCAAAGTCCAGCAACATACTGGACATATATTGTAATCTTTTTTTTTTCATGCAGCCTCTTGGCTGAACGAAAAAAAAGAGATTGATTGGTGGGTATGCCCACCATTAGAATACCTCCCTTCATCCACCCACTTCTAATGATGGGCATACATGCACCATTTATATATGCCGATGCATGGGGCATCCTCCCGCAAAAGTTATGCCGTGTACACACGGTCGGAATTTCGACCGTATGTACGTGGCATTAGGAGCCAATCGCTCCTCCCCCCCCCTGCTGCCCCCATGCTTCGGCATATATGCTCTTTTTTTTAACTGTGGTGGTGAAATCACCTCCTACAGCGTTGGAGTCGCGGCTTTATGTATCGTGGGAGCAAACGCTGTTGCTGTCAAGATAAATAAATCCGCGTTGCAACTGAATGGCGCACCTGAAAACAAAAAAATGCTCAACACTAAAACACACAGTAAACAAAATTACATACCTGAAAAGCAAGCATGATAAAACATAATAAAACATAATAAAACATTGCAGAATAGAATGGAGTAAAAAAAGAGCAACAATAGAGAGAGAATAGAGTGAGAGAGAGAACAATAAAACGACAACTATTTTATTTTTTTTTATTTTTTTTTGAGATTCACAGGTAAAAAAAGCTCCTGACTGAAGCGACTGAATCAAAACGCTACCACAAAAAAACTGTTAGCGATCGCAGGGATCAGGCCTGACTCTGCGAACGCTGCAGTTATGTGTGCTTAGTGTTTTGTAAGTGACAGTGATCGATCGATACTGCACTTGGGTGGGCTGGGCTGGCGGAGGGGGAAAACGCAGGTGCTAGCAGGTATCTGGGCTGATCCCGCTAACAATGCGTTTTTTTTGGAACCCTAAACTGCTGGGACGCTAGTATAGATCTGATCAGATCAGATATTGATCTGTTCAGATACTGTGCCACTAAGGGAGGTGTATGCTTTGCGCGTGGGTGTTTGCGGTACTGGCACTAACCTGGGGCGACGCAGACCTTATTTGACCCTAAAACCTAATTGATATCACCCGCCGGGCGATCAGGGGGTTAAACCGTTATTGGGTAATAAATGGCGGGTGCCCTGACAGTATAAAAAACAAGCTAACTAACCAGCGTCACCCGTAACAGTAATACAAAAAAAAACTGGTTACCTAGCGACACTAATGCAGCGATCAGAAAAACGATCGCTTAGTGACACTGGCAAAAGGGGGTGAAAGGGTTAACTAGGGGCAATCAGGGGTTAAAACCTTTATTAGGTAATATATGGGGGTACCTGACGCTATATAAAAACCTGACGGGGAACCTAAATAACGAAATAACTAACTGGCTAACCAGCGTCACCAGTGACAGTTATACAGTGATCACTGGTGAAAGGGTTAACTCTAGGGGCAATCAAGGGGTTAAAACCTTTATTTAGGTTGTAATATGGGGGGTACCTGACCTATAAACCTATTTATGAACCTATATAAACATGGCGGTTACCTAAAAAAAAAAAAATGGTTACCTAGCGACAGCAGTGACACTAATACAGCGATCAGAAAAACGATCGCTTAGTGACACTGGCAAAAGGGGGTGAAAGGGTTACCTGGGGGGCAATCAAGGGGTTAAACCTTTATTAGGGGGGGGTGGGGGGCTACCTTGGACCTAAAACTAACTGCACTGACAGTTATTACAGTCACACTGACACTAAATGCAGTGATCAGTAAAAAAATGATCACTGCAATTAGTGACACTGTGACTGGGGGGGGGGAGGGGGTGATCTGGGGGGTGATCTGGGGGTGACAGGGGGGTGTTTTGTGTGCCTATGTGTACTGGTGTCAGTGTACTGTTGGTGCACTAACCTTTAGATGTTCACAGCTCGGCGTTCCGGTCACATAGACCGGCGCACCGAGCGTGACATCACTTCCTCTGCCTGTGTTTTGATTGACACAGACAGAGGAAGCATCTGATTCGCCAGGAGTGATCGCGAGGGGTGGCCAGAAACCACTGGCCGTCCCCTCATCCCGGATCGCTCCTGAAGCGATCCCGACCGTCCCCGCCGGCCGGGGGGGTCCGATCGGACCCCCCACCCGCCGGAAGAATGGCACGTACAGGTACGTGGTTCTGCCTGTACGTGCCATTCTGCCGACGTATATATACAGGGGGCGGTCGGGAAGTGGTTAAACTTCCTACAAGCAATTATATTGTAACTGGGAAATGAGTGCTCGCAGGGTTGGAGGTTTCGCTCAGTGCACAGTGTGCCACATGTATGCAAAATTGGTGAAACTGCTCCAGGATGGATACCGCTGTGACAGATGTGAGCGGGTTGCCCTTCTGGAAGCTCGCATTAGAGATCTGGAGGAGCAAGTTGCAACACTGGGCGGAAAGGACAACCTTGAAAGGGGTCCTCTGCTCGCTGAGCAGGAGGTCAGTAGGGGCGATGTGGAGAGTGGAGGGGCAAGTCAGGATTATCAGGTAGGAAGATGGGTTAATGTAGTTAGAGGGAGTGGAAGGGGCTCGCAGAAAAGGAAGGTCAGTCCTGTATTTGTGCATTAAAACAAATTTGCCAAGTTGGGTGAAGGTGTGGAGGTGGCAAACACAGCGGTGGCAGCCCTAGATGTCACTGCTACCCCTAACAGCTGGGAGAGCAGACCATCTAGTAGAGGTGGTGAGGGGAGTGCAGGTAGGCCTAGACAGTTGGTGGTAATAGGGGATTCTATAATCAGAATAGAATAATTTGTTGCCAGGATTGCCTCAACCGAATGTTTTGCTGTCTCCCTGGTGCCAGGGTTCGGCATGTGGTGGACCGGGTCGATAAATTACTGGGAGGGGCTGGGCATGACCCAGCTGTCTTGGTCCACGTTGGAACCAATGACAGTATACATGGAAGGTGGAGGCTCCTTAGGAATCAATTTAAAGAACTAGGCTGCAAGTTGAAGGGAAGGACCTCCAAGGTGATATTCTCTGAAATATTGCCTGTGCCATGTGCAACACAGGAAAGGCAGGGGGGTGAGCTGAATGCATGGCTAAAGACCTGGTGTAGGGAGGAGGGATTTGGGTTTCTAGAGCACTCGGCTGATTTTTCATTGGGGTGCAACCTATATGCTAATGACGGTTTGCACTTGAATGGAAGGGGGTCTGCTGTGCTGGGGAAGGTTTATGGGAAGGCTGGAGGAGTATTTAAACTAGGATTGAGGGGGAGGGTGAAGTAGACTTACAATCGGGCAGACAGGTAAGCTAGGGGTCTGACATTAATGGAGGCCGGAATGGGAATAGATGGGGGGAGGGTTATGGCAGGTGACAGGAAATGTCCCATGTTGCAAACTGACATTGGAAACTATAGTGCCATCTGTACTACTAAAAATGATATGAAAAACACCAGAGCAAAATATAGTAATGCATTAAAGTGTTTGTTCACCAATGCCAGAAGTCTGCCAAGCAAAATAGGTGAGTTGGAAGTTCTGGTGCATCAGGAGAGCTATGATGTAGTTGGTATTGCTGAAACTTGGCTTCAATCTTCACATGACTGGGCTACTAATATTCCTGGCTATGCACTCTTTCGGAGAGACAGAGTAAAAAGGAAAGGTGGAGGTGTCTGTCTCTATGTGAGAAGTGATCTCAAAGCGAGTGTGAAAGAGGACCTGGTGGATGGAGAGTGTGATGAGTCTGAAGCATTATGGGTGGAACTGCATACAGATGTGAGTAGTTCAAAGTTAATCATTGGGGTTTGTTATAGACCACCTAATGTTAACGAGGAGGTGGAGACTCAGCTCCTTGCACAGATAGAAAGGGCTGCAAGGGCTGGGACGGTGATGATAATAATGGGGGATGGTAGCTACCCAGAAATTGACTGGAGTAATGGCACTGCTGGGACAGTTAAAGGGCAAAAATGTATAAACCTATTACAGGACAATTTTATGGTCCAGTTTATTGAGGCCCCAACCAGGAATGAAGCTCTGCTGGATCTGGTAATCTCAAACCATGCAGAGCGTATTACTAATGTTCAGATAAAGGAACACCTGGGTAGCAGTGACCATAACATGATTTCATTTGATGTTGGCTGTAAGCAAGAAATACATACAGGAAAGGTAAAAACGCTCAAACTTCAAGAGAGCAAATTTTCCAAGGATGAGGGCTGCTCTCCAGGACTTGGACTGGGAGAGAATATTGGCATCAATGGGCAAAGAACAGAAATGGGGATTCTTCAAAAAGACTGTTTGTGAACTCACTGCAAAGTGTGACGGGAGGGCACATGGAACCAAGAATCCCTTGGAAAGGTTGGGAAACCCATGTATCAGATACCCATACAACTCTTATGCCTAAGGCACCCTGTGCCATCCTGGTACAGGGTGAGTGAGAAAAAATATCTTGCATTACTTAAAATATAAGTAAGTAATATTTATCCACATTGCTATATTAATCTCTTTTGTTACATTTTTGAGAGACTGTTTTCTTGGGTGTTAATTTTGAACAATACACAATCCTTGAAAAAGCTGATCTGGAGACGGACTGTCTGGTCACCTAGGCTGCCTTAAAGTGGAAGTAAACCCCCCTATCGTTTTCAGCCAAGGAAGCTGCCATCTTTGCCTCTGTTTAATCTTCAAATGCCACAGTGCTGCACATGTGATCCGTTATGACACCAGCCATTGGATGGTTTGACTGTTTGGTTGAGAGCACAGCCAATGTGCAGTTAGCATTCACGGCATGCCTTTTTTTTTAGACTGTTAAATCGATGGGTTTACTTCCGCTTTAAGTGCTGGGTTAATTAACATGTTCAATCCAAAGACACGCAGGTAGGTTAATTGGCTTCTGTCCAAAGAAAAAAAAAAAAACGGCCCTAGTATATGAATGGGGATCTTGGATTGTGGGCTCCTTGAGGGGAGGGACCGATGTGAGTGTGCAATGTACAGGGATGGGGATGGCTGTAGACACTCACTCAGGTTGAGCTGGATGGACTGGTGTCTTTATTCAAAACTTACTAACTATGAAACTATGTTAAATTATGTGATTGTCTTTTAAGTTGTTGCTATAGGGGAGGGAGGGGGGGGGGGGGTATCCATGAGCAGCCCTACCTCATTATCAACCCCTTGTGTTAAAATGTGTATAAAAAGGCTGTTTTTTGTCCAATAAAAAAGAGTTCAAGATTCTACAAGCTATTTTCGACTAGACTTGTATTCAATGCAGCTATAATAATATATCTCTCTGAGGGTCAGATTGGAGGAAGCAGTATTACTGACGGAATCACTCAGTGGAGTGAGGAAAAGGATCCGTCACACAAAGTATATTCCCATGGGCAATACATTTAAAAGGCTAAAAATAAAACCTATGTGGCTCACGGCCAAAGTAAAAAAAAAAAAAAAAGAAGCTATAAACAATAAGAAAAGAGCTTTTAAAAAAAATATAAAAATGAAGGAGCACTAGTGTCATTTAAATGTTACAAAGAACATAACAGAATATGTAAAAAGGAAATCAAGGATGCAAAAATTCAAAACGAACGACAGATTGCAAAAGATAGGAGGACAAACCCCAAAAAAATCTAAAGGTCAGGTCTGAGCGTGTAGACCCTTTACAAAATAATCTAGAGTGGGTGACTGGGGACAAAGAGAAGGCTAATTTATTAAATACTTTCTTCAGCTCTGTGTATACAAAGGAGCATGGGGGAGCTCATGTCCATAATGGGGGTGGTAGTGACACAGCCCCAAATCCACAATGGCTCAAAAGTGATATGGTCCAGAAATATGTAGACAGAATAAAGGTGGATAAAGCACCTGGACCAGATGGCATCCACCCACGGATCTTAAAATAATTGAGCTCTGCAATTTCAAAGCCATTGTATCTAATTTTTAGGGACTCATTAATGACGGGAATAGTACCACTGGATTGGCGCAGGGCCAATGTGCCTATATTTAAAAAGGGAACAAAGTCTTTACCAAGTAACTATAGACCTGTTAGTTTAACTTCTATAGTTGGGAAGATACTGGAGAGATTAATAAAAGACCACATAGACGAGTTCTTGCTGGAAAAAAAACATTTTAAGCAACAGACAGCATGGGTTCATGAAAGACAGAAGTTGTCAGACAAACCTGATTTATTTTTATGAAGAAGAGGTAAGTAAAACCTTGGACAGAGGGGTGGCGGTGGACGTGGTATACTTGGACAGAGGGGTGGCGGTGGACGTGGTATACTTGGACAGAGGGGTGGCGGTGGACGTGGTATACTTGGACAGAGGGGTGGCGGTGGACGTGGTATACTTGGACAGAGGGGTGGCGGTGGACGTGGTATACTTGGACAGAGGGGTGGCTGTGGACGTGGTATACTTGGACAGAGGGGTGGCGATGGACGTGGTATACTTGGACAGAGGGGTGGCGATGGACGTGGTATACTTGGATTTTGCAAAAGTGGTCGATACAGTTCCCCACACACGGCTCATGTGGAAGGTAAGGTCTACAGGTTTGGAAATATCGGTTTGTAAATGGATAGAAAACTGGCTAAAAGACAGAATTCAGAGAGTCGTGGTTAATGATTCTTACTCTAAATGGTCTAAGGTTATCAGTGGTGTACCCCAAGGTTCAGTGCTGGGACCCTTACTTTTTAATATCTTTATAAATGATATTGGGTCTGGGATCAAAAGTAACATTTCAGTCTTTGCAGATGACACCAAGCTATGCAGTGGAATAACGTCCTTACAGGAGGTCTCCAATTTACAAGCCGACCTCAATGCTCTGTCTAATTGGGCGACTATGTGGCAGATGAGGTTTAATGTTGATAAATGTAAAGTTCTGCACTTGGGGGCTAAGAATATGCATCATACATACTAGGGGGAGTACAACTGGGGGGATCCATAGTGGAGAAGGATCTGGGGAGTGAATGGTAGAGATAGATCTGGGGGGATCCATAGTGGAGAAGGATCTGGGGGGGGATCCATAGTGGAGAAGGATCTGGGGGGGGGGGGGGGATCCGTAGTGGAGAAGGATCTGGGGGGATCCGTAGTGGAGAAGGATCTGGGGGGAATCCGTAGTGGAGAAGGATCTGGGGGGATCCGTAGTGGAGAAGGATCTGGGGGGATCCATAGTGGAGAAGGATCTGGGGGGATCCATAGTGGAGAAGGATCTGGGGGGAATCCATAGTGGAGAAGGATCTGGGGGGATCCATAGTGGAGAAGGATCTGGGGGATCCATAGTGGAGAAGGATCTGGGGGGAATCCATAGTGGAGAAGGATCTGGGGGGAATCCGTAGTGGAGAAGGATCTGGGGGAATCCGTAGTGGAGAAGGATCTGGGGGGGATCCGTAGTGGAGAAGGATCTGGGGGGAAACGTAGTGGAGAAGGATCTGGGGGGGATCCGTAGTGGAGAAGGATCTGGGGGGGATCCGTAGTGGAGAAGGATCTGGGGGGAATCCATAGTGGAGAAGGATCTGGGGGGATCCATAGGGGAGAAGGATCTGGGGGATCCATAGTGGAGAAGGATCTGGGGGGAATCCATAGTGGAGAAGGATCTGGGGGGAATCCGTAGTGGAGAAGGATCTGGGGGAATCCGTAGTGGAGAAGGATCTGGGGGGAATCCGTAGTGGAGAAGGATCTGGGGGGAATCCGTAGTGGAGAAGGGTCTGGGGGGAATCCGTAGTGGAGAAGGATCTGGGGGGGATCCGTAGTGGAGAAGGATCTGGGGGGGATCCGTAGTGGAGAAGGATCTGGGGGGGATCCGTAGTGGAGAAGGATCTGGGGGGGATCCGTAGTGGAGAAGGATCTGGGGGGGGATCCGTAGTGGAGAAGGATCTGGGGGGGATCCGTAGTGGAGAAGGATCTGGGGGGATCCGTAGTGGAGAAGGATCTGGGGGGGATCCGTAGTGGAGAAGGATCTGGGGGGATCCGTAGTGGAGAAGGATCTGGGGGGATCCGTAGTGGAGAAGGATCTGGGGGGATCCATAGTGGAGAAGGATCAGGGGGGATCCATAGTGGAGAAGGATCAGGGGGGATCCATAGTGGAGAAGGATCAGGGGGGATCCGTAGTGAAGGATCTGGGGGGATCCATAGTGGAGAAGGATCTGGGGGGGATCCATAGTGGAGAAGGATCTGGGGGGGATCCATAGTGGAGAAGGATCTGGGGGGGGATCCGTAGTGGAGAAGGATCTGGGGGGATCCGTAGTGGAGAAGGATCTGGGGGGATCCGTAGTGGAGAAGGATCTGGGGGGATCCGTAGTGGAGAAGGATCTGGGGGGATCCGTAGTGGAGAAGGATCTGGGGGGATCCGTAGTGGAGAAGGATCTGGGGGGGATCCATAGTGGAGAAGGATCTGGGAGGATCCATAGTGGAGAAGGATCTGGGGGGATCCATAGTGGAGAAGGATCTGGGGGGGATCCATAGTGGAGAAGGATCTGGGGGGATCCATAGTGGAGAAGGATCTGGGGGGATCCATAGTGGAGAAGGATCTGGGGGTTTTGGTAGATCATAAGCTCAATAATAACATGCAATGCCAAGCTGCGGTTCCCAAAGCCAGCAAAGTCCTTTCTTGTATAAGAGAGGGATGGACTCCAGAGAGAGAGATATCATCTGTACAAATCATTAGTAAGACCTCATCTGGAATATGCAGTTCAGTTTTGGGCTCCAGTTCTCAAAAAGGATATCGGGGAACTGGAGAAAGTGCAGAGAAGGGCAACCAAACTGATAAGAGGCCTGGAGGAGCTCCGCTATGAGGAGAGATTAGAGGAACTGAATTTATTCTCTCTTGATAAGAGGAGAGTAAGGGGGGATATGATCTCCATGTATAAATATATAAGGGGTCCATATAGTGAACTTGGTGTTGAGTTATTCACTTTCCAGTCATCACAGAGGACAAGGGGGAATCTTTACGTCTGGAGGAAAAGAGATTTCATCTACAAATACGGAAAGGTTTCTTCACAGTAAGAGCTGTGAAAATGTGGAATAGACTCCCTGCAGAGGTGGATCTGGCCAGCTCAGTAGATTGCTTTAAGAAAGGCCTGGATACTTTCCTAAATGTACAGAATATAACGGGGTGACATTTATAGGTAAAGTTGATTCGGGGAAAATCCGATTGCCTCTAGGGGGGATCAGGAATGAAATTTTTTTCCCCTGCTGTAGCAGATTGGAGCATGCGCTGCTGGTGTTTTTTTTTTTTGCTTTCCTCTGGATCAACTGTGGGTATAGAATGGGGTATATGGGATTTACGATATTTTTTATTTCTTTTTTTTTTTTTTATGGTTGAACTTGACTTTTTTCGGCCTATGTAATTATGTACTAATTAGGTGACTTCTGAAGGCAATTTGTTCCACTAGATTTTAGTTAGGAGTATCAGAGTAAAGGGGGCTGAATACAAATCCCCCCCACACACACACTTTTCACATATTTATTTGCATAATTTTCCTTCCACTTCACAATTATGTGACACTTTGTGTTGGTCCATCACATAAAATACATTTAAGGTTTTGGTTGTTGTAACATGACAAAATGTGGAAATGTCAAGGGGTATGAATACTTTTTCAAGGTACTGTAGCAAACACTTCCCATTTATTACAGATTGTGCAATTTTAACATTCTGAATGTAGTGATTGTGACATTCTGTTGATTCCCCAGACAACATACAAGCTCCATTTCTATAAAACGTTATTTCACAAAAGCTGATATCCCGTCTTCATGCTGTTCTTGCTGGTGGAAGTAATGGACCATTGTTGAGGTTCTTCTGAGATTTTACAGAAATGCAACTCTGACAGCCTCCAGAGCATATAAAGAGGACCTGTATTCTCCTCACTCACCTCCAGATTTGGGCAGGAAGCCTGTAACCCCTCAATGGGTAGCTGAAGGTTCACGATTAACGACTCCAAAGGATGATCCACCTCCAGAAGCCTCAAATCCGGGCACCAACCACCCTGTAATCACAATATACAAACTATCAGAGGTATGTAGGCAGAGAAAGGGGAAGGGATATATAATGGAGAGGAGATAAGGGAAGGAGGAGGAGAGAACTGGGGAGGGATATATAATGGAGAGGAGATAAGGGAAGGAGGATAGAAGTGGGGAGGGATATATAATGGAGAGGAGATAAGGGAAGAAGGAGGAGAGAACTGGGGAGGGATATATAATGGAGAGGAGATAAGGGAAGGAGGAGGAGGATAGAAGTGGGGAGGGATATATAATGGAGAGGAGATAAGGGAAGGAGGAGGATAGAAGTGGGGAGGGATATATAATGGAGAGGAGATAAGGGAAGGAGGAGGATAGAAGAGGGGAGGGATATATAATGGAGAGGAGATAAGGGAAGGAGGAGGATAGAAGTGGGGAGGGATATATAATGGAGAGGAGATAAGGGAAGGAGGAGGATAGAAGTGGGGAGGGATATATAATGGAGAGGAGATAAGGGAAGGAGGAGGATAGAAGTGGGGAGGGATATATAATGGAGAGGAGATAAGGGAAGGAGGAGGATAGAAGAGGGGAGGGATATATAATGGAGAGGAGATAAGGGAAGGGGGAGGGATATATAATGGAGAGGAGATAAGGGAAGGAGGAGGAGAGAACTGGGGAGGGATATATAATGGAGAGGAGATAAGGGAAGGAGGAGGAGGATAGAAGTGGGGGGGGGATATATAATGGAGAGGAGATAAGGGAAGGAGGAGGATAGAAG